>APFE030696127.1:0-51380 GCA_000404065.3 Pinus taeda | reverse complement strand
GCGATATTGGAGTCATAGACATTGGATACATGGTAGTAGTCCTTGATGTCAATTAACTAAAATTGTATTGTCATAATGTGAAAAGAGGTAAACATATTGGTAACCTTAATGTCCTAATCATTTCAAATAATAACCATTCCACCCAAGTATCTCTAAGCATCAACCAATAGTACTTGGAAATTCCTCCCCCATTTGCTAATTATATGAGGTAGAACCTCACTTAATACTTTTGTTTCTTATATCAACATTATTGATGGGTGCTTTGTGTACCATTTTTCTTTTAGGAGTATTTGTTTTCCTTTTCTATTGAGGCCCCTCGTGTTCCATGAGACTATTTTCATCAAGAATTTACACAGAAAGGAAGTATAATGTGACTAAAAAAAACATGTCTCAAGATTTAAGTGCTTGGACAATTCCACTTCATTACTCCTATATTTCCTTATCTTGTGACTGAATGGTGAACTTGATGGCCTTATGGGTATTTGACCAATGAAAAAAAAAAAAGAGGTGACTTTTGACTTTATCACATACAATTTAATATACTAAAAAAAATATCCCTAACAATTTCATCAATCAATGAATCATTAAAAAAAATATCTAAAACAATTTCATCAAGCAATGAATCATTGCATTATAAAATACAATCTATAAACCTTTTGGGAACATTTTTCTAAACAATGCTAAAAAACCAACATATTTAATATTAATATTTAACAATAATATGGACAATAACACATTTTGATAAATTAAATAACATATTATCAAGCCTAAAAAATGTCACTAACAAAAAACTATAAAGCATGCAACTATTGGAAGAGGCCACTCAAGGCCACCATAAGACAATTAATCAATTAAGACCAAGATTAATGGGGACAAAGATCTACAAAAGACAAAGGCAAACCTATTTTAACGTTATTGTTTTACTAGGTTCAAGATGAACATTTCAAGATATAATGAAGAACATAATTAGTTTTATTGCATTAAGAAAAACCTAAGAACATTCTATAACTTAGCAAGAAAGAGATGTATAATACCCATCTCAGCGCCACAACACATGGCATTCAGTTACTTCAACATACTAGTGCTTCGCTTAAACAAACTATATCTACACTGCCAATGCCAGCAGCTCCTACAATGATAAATATTATTGAAATATGAGACCAAAACACAGATTGAACAGCGTAATTAAGCATTGTTTGGTTAGGTTACAAGTCTGTATTTATAGCATCTGGAGGGAAGCAGAAGGCGAGTTATCTCCTTTCCTACCACCTTCCCTAGACGCGGTGTAGTGTGTCAACGTGCGTGATTTAGAATCTTAAAGTTGGCCACAAAACCGAACATGTGCATATGGAGGACATGTTTCATTTACTATTTGCCTCCTGATTTCTGAGCACTTGGTGGGGCATCTCAAGAGTGGAGACACTAACTTGTCTTTGAATTTTGAAGGAATAAATTTCATGAATATTTTCTCCCATCGATGTTTTGGTTTTCTAATTAGTATCATGTTTATGATTTTCATTCGTGATTGTGTAGAGATTTGGGTATATACAATAAATCAAAAAGCTGTCAGAAATATCTTTATTGTGGGTTTATTTTATAATAACCAAATGTATAGATATTTAATTGATTATTTTAAAAGATATAATTTTAATATAATAAAGGAAAATTTAATTTTAATTTTAAATTTTTTGGTATTTATTTTATTCCCAGAAATAAGTATATATATATATATATATATATATATATATATAATATATATATATATTTTTACTATATTATTTGGTGTAACAATTATTATATTTTATAATTTTATTAAGAATTAATAAAAACTAATATAATGAAATTAAAAAGCACTTTTATTTTGTTTTTAGGATATTTTAAAAATATATTATTATTATTATTTTATCATTATGTTCATTGAATTCACATAATCACCTCGCCCAACAACACTCTACACATGTACTTTGAAGGCATATTCTTTTTTCTGTATTTAATTATTTACATATATTTTTACACATAATTAAGTTATAGTAGTTAATCATATTTTTAAAGATATTTTAAATATATTTTTACCCATAAGTAAGTTATAGTAGTTAATCATATTTTTAAAGATATTTTAAAAAGTTTATTCATCTTTTTTATTGTGTTTTTGTCATCATGTTTAGAAATTCACATATCACCTAACCTACAACTCACCTACCTTGAATGCACATTCCTTTTTTCTCTCTTTAATTATTTACATACATTTTTAAGCATAATTAAGTTATACTATAAAAGATCTTTGAAGTATTTAAGTCATTTCTTGCCTTGTCTCTACCTAGATTTCTGTGTACTAGTCCCTAGTCGTCTAATTTCAAGTAATGTCTTTTATTCCTCTTATACTTTCTTGTCAATATATCTACTAATATTTTGAGACTATTAGAATACACAATATGTAGTTAGGGATTCACGTATGTTAAAAGAGTACTCTGCTATAAAGTAGAAGCTTGTAATCCATCAGTTGTTAAGAAAAATCTTGGAATCTTTGGATTTTATTTTGAGAAGAAAATATTTAATTCTACCATGTATGTTTATTTTTTCATAATGTTAGGTAAATACATTAGTCAATGGAATGATTCTAATACTACTTATTAAGATTTATTAAAACTTCTTTGATTTACTTGGAATACATTTTATCATTATACTAAGATTGCAGTCTAAATCTGATTGAGTATAGCGTTCTCCAATGATCTTGGCTTAAGAAGTAGTTCTTACTAAATCATAAGAATTTGGTATTTCTAGCATGGAGGTTGTTAGATATACTCCTAGTGTTATAGTAACAACAATTAGAGTTGATCCTCGGTCTCCCTTAGATTAGTCCAAAAAATTACAAATTCACCATATAAGTAAAAAATAAGAAATAAAAACTTTTCTGATTCACCTAAAATACTTTCAATAATAATACAAATATTCACCCCAATGAACTGTAGTGACTTATGCCGTTCTTGAACCCTTATTCTCCTATCCAACATTATTGGAGATCACTCCATTACTACCAAACATTTATGTCTACATTTTTTTCATACGCACATACACACAACCTACAAGAATCACAGAAAACTAGTATTATAATCTAACGGAATAGCTAATGCTACATATAGAATCATGTAGGTATATAAATTGAAAATGTGCATCGTCTCTTTTAATCTCTGTGTGTTTTTTTTTTATTGTTTTTTTTAATCCTCTTCCATGCACAGATATAAAGCATGTAAACCTAAGACAATAATATATATGATAATAGTTGAGATATGCATGCAGTCTATAATGAGTAGAAGTTAAATGCATATATCATTAAACTATTCAAAATCAACCACGATATAATTTAATCAAATCATAACACTCCATAATAGTTAGATAGAGTTTAACATATCCATACTAATTAGTAATAAAAAGTGAATAGAGTTTAATATATCTGTGATAATTCTATGGGAAACATTTCGGAAAAGAGCATGTTTAATCTAACCTTAAACTATGTCTAATGATTCTTTTTGAGCTAAGATTTTTTTGTCCTCGCTAATCAACAATAATTTTTCATCTCTAGGTGGTTTATTTTATAGATTTCTTCTTATCAAATTTTGAGCATGCTTTTTCTTTAAACTTTGTGAGCCTTTTGCCTAGGCCTTTTTGTTTTAGTTTTTTTCTTTCTTGAATTTTTTTTTTCCTTTTCTTTAAAGCACACTTTTCTCTCTAGTAATTCTTTATTCCACCCCACTTAGTGTTTATCTCCAACTAGCAATTAACACAATCTTTCTCTCCCATTATGTTAATTTAATTTCTTTTTAATTATTTCTCCTAGGGATTTTTAGGATACTTTTTTGGGAAGGTCTAGTATGTGGACTTAACCACTAACAAATTTTTATAACTTGATAAGAAACTATTCTAAACTCAAGTGCTCTTTCCTCAATATTTCCCAGTTATTCATTTATTAACTCAAATAGCAATAAATCAACTAGATTATCATATAAGCCTCATCATGGCTTCCATCACCATTAACTCCAATAACAATTGAATGTCTAAAACTAATAAATATTACAAAAGAAAAGCGATAGGGGTGTTATACCAAAAGACCCCTAAGATCCAGATACATTTGCATAAAATTCTTAACAATTTGTCATTTCAACTTTGATTGGCTTCTCGTTATCGTTGGAGAGATATTTTTTGTCTTTTTCCAAGTTTTAACCATCTTGATATCATTGGTGAATCTATTGCATCATCTTTCTTTGGATGGTCTCTACTAGTACCTTCATCCTTTTGACTCATTAATGGCTCTTTATTGTTTTCCTAGTTGGCCCAAGAAGATACTTGTTCAATATTGTCTTCTAGATAAACACTAACAAATGTGTTTTTCTTAGAGATGTGATCTGAAGAGAAAACAGAGTCAAAATTTTATGTCTTATCCTTGACCACTTTTGGGAAATAAACCCCAAGAGTATTTTCTTCAAAAATATTGTCAGAATAGTTGGGGAGACATAATTCTCAAGTTTTTCAATTTTATCAAAGAAAGTTACAATCACTACAACAAAACCCTGTGATTAGCATCCCTTTTTGCTTCCTTTTTTGCATTTAGAGCCCATTTTTAGAGCTATTTGTGTCCATTTATAAAATATGGTGCAAAACTTGATGCGAAGTTTGTACCGAGCTTTTCACCAAGTCTTACATCAAGTTTATCACCAGGTATTATAATAGGTTTTGCACCAAATTTTACACCAAGTTTTACGCCAGGTTTTATGCCAAGTTTTGTGTCATCCTTTGCACCATGTTTTGCATCAAGTTTGGTACCTAATTTTGTTTCACCAAATTTTTCATCCTCTATTTCATCCACTATTTTTTCCTACACTTGCATCAACGTTTACATCATCTCTTGCATCCTCTTTTGCATCATTTTTTAAATCATTTTTTGCATCCATTTTTGCATATTTTTTGCGTCCCCTTTGTGCCAAGTTTTGCATAGAGGTTTGTGTTTAGTTTTGCATCTACTTTTGTTTCATTGACTTTTACATCTTGTTTTGCATCCATATTTACATCCTCTTTTTCATCTATTATTGTGTCCACTATTGCATCCATTTTTCTCATGCCATAATTTTCACCTCGTTTGACACCTCCCTTTGCACCCTTTTTGTTTCTAAATTTGCATCCACGATTGAATCCTCATATACATCTAGGTTTTCAATGACTTTTACATCTATTTTTGCATCCCTTTTTATATCCACTTTTGTGTCAAGATTTGCATCAAGTTTTGTGTCTCATATTGCATCTACTTTTCATTGAATTTTGTTGCATCAACTTTTGCGCCCTATTTTACATCCATTGCTGCACCCATGTTTACACCCACTTTTACATCCATTTTTGCATCTTATTTTTCATCTTCATTTGCTTATTTTTTTGCATCTATCATTACATCCACTTTTGTTGTGACACAATTTGTGCCATGTTTTGTACTTACTATTGTACGCATGTATGCTTCCAATTTTGCATCCATATTCACATCCTCTTTTGCATAAAATATTGTATCTATTTTTGTATCCACTTTTGTGTTGGGTTTTGCATCTCATTTTGTATTTTCTTTTGCATGTAGTTCCATTGCATCCATATTTTGCATCCAATTTTGTTTCTCCTTGTTGCACCCGTCTTTGCATCCACTTTTACATCCCTCATAGCATCTTGTCTTGCATCTAAGTTTGCATCCTTTTTTTGTGTCTATTATTACATCCACTTTCTCATCCACTTTTGTTGTGCTATGATTTGTGTCATATCTTATGCCTATTTTTGCAACCCACATTTTCTTCCACTATTGCATCCACATTTGCATCCTCTTTTTTGTCCAAGTTTGCATCAAATATTGTTTATATTTCTTGCATCCCATTTTGAATTGACTTTTACATCCACTTTTGATTCGTCCAATTTTGCAACTAATTTTGTGTCCACTATTGCACCCATGTTTGGCCCATGTTTACATCGCTTTTTGCATCCAAGTTTTCCTCCTTTTTACATTCAAGTTTGTATCTTTTTTTTTTTTTTTTTACATTCATTGTTGTATCCACATTTGTTTCACCACAATTCATGCTAAGTTTTATGCCTACTATTGTTCCCATGTTTTCTTCCACTTCTTCATCCATGTTTGAATCCTATTTTGTGTCCAGGTTTGCATCAACTATTGCATCTAATTTTTCATCCACTTTTGTGTCAATTTTTCTATCTTTTTTTGCATCTACTTATGTTGTGTCCACTCTTCATCCAATTCTACTTCTATTTTACCCCCATTTTTTTGTTCACTTTTGCATGCCTTTTCCAACACACATAGTATTTTTTGCATTAATGATATTTCTTATGAAATTTAAAATTATGAACAACTGATGACAATGTCAATAATTATGACAACGATGATAATGAAGATGATGACGATGATATGAATTGCGATTTTTATGATAATGACAATGATGATAAAGACGACAGAGGTTACAGAGGTAATTATGATGATGATGTTAATGACATTGGCCATTCTTCCCAGTTTTTAAATGTTGTCATGGTCATAATAATAGTAATTACCTTTGGTGTCTTCTTCCAAGTCATCATCATCTAATCATCATTATCATTATTTTCATCTTGGTCATCATCAACAACAATGACATGAATGATGATTATGATGTTCATGACAACAATTACGATAAAAATTATATTAATTTTGATGATGGGGATGATGACAATTATAATGACGATGATAATGGTAGTGATGATGATGATCATTGATCATAAATAAAGTTTTTATTTCTCTTGCATATATCATGTGTCCTAACAACCCTTTGCGAGCACTCGTAACATTTTTTGGGTTGATGATATTTCTTACGATACCTATAATTATGAACAATTGATGACAATGTCCCTAATCATGATGATGATGATGATGATGATGATGAAGACATGAATGGTGATTGTGACGATAATGAAATGATGACAATAATGATGGTGATGATGATGGTGATGATGGCGATAATGAAGATGATGACCATCCCTCTAAGCTAGGGAGGTACTCATAATGAGACAAAAAGGTACTCTCAAGCTAAAATTTTCATATAAGAAAGGATCTGGATTGATAAGCATCAATGATGATTTACATCATCATAGACAACATTGTCAAAATTGCAAGGCCCTGACTAACAATTTTATCTCTCCATTAGATCAGAGCACAACGTTGGGAGGCATAAATTTGGACACCACTACCTCTCTAGGCACTTACCCCACCAGGATGTTCACCAGGTATGTCCTCACATGATCATTTCCTAATCCACTATCATAAGATTTGACACTAGGAAATGTCAATCCTCGTGACTATTATTATCTTGGATTAATTTACTTGACTTATGGCGATTAGTCCTAGTCAAAGTATAAATTATCAAAGAATATTGGTCCTAGATGTTTATCCAATCCACCATTCTCCCTACTGGTGTCTTTAATAGGCTTACGACAATTAGTCTTGGCCATAGTATACGACACATGGATAATATGGTGTCTACCCTCACTCCCTCTCAACCACAGAGGAGACATCCACAAGCATAAGATTTTATCAAGAATACCCATCATTTTCATAGAGAATAACATCATTAATTTGTTTTCATCGCATGAAGCCTTTATGATTAATCATTCATAGATTTGTGGAAATATATTCTCCCTTTTGTCATTTTTTATGAAATAAAAGCAAAAAGTGAAATCCAAAATCATTAAAGATACACTATAATGATTTATCTAAGTCTAAACTCTAAGGTTGAAGTGAAAATTCATGTAAATGTTATATCTATGAGTTGTGCCAAGCTTATGAAAACCTTATTCCCTAAGTCCTATATATAAGAAATAGAAAAAGAAATAAAACTAAGGCCCAGTGAATGGTAACTCATGTATTCACTCCCTCTTTGGAAAATATATGAATATATACACATCACACTTGATCACATGTTTGTGATGGTTAAATCATGAAATCCTATTTTACCCTTACATTTTCACTTCATCATTTACTAATTGAGGATCTAGGGAATGTTTGTTGCCTAAGGGTTTCATTTCTACTCTTGGTTTACTTATGTCACACTACTGTATATTTATGTGACGGAGTGAAATACATAAGTTTGTGTAGTTATTAGAATAGTGTATTAAGTTAGTCACCACACACACATGTATTACATCTCCTTGATCCACATGTGTGGGTTGGAGACTCATTGCTTGACATATTTAATGGAGACTACTTTATGGATTTAATGGTATATCTTAAAAATTATCTTGTTAAACATTGTGATTCATTCTTTCTTTTCCTCTAGACACTTAATAATATTGAAGTCACTCCCAATAATCCATGGAGATGGGGAGTATAAATTACTTGTGCTAGAAATAGAATTGAGAAATAGAGGTTTTCCATTTACGATATTGGAGTCATAGACATTGGATACATGGTAGTAGTCCTTGATGTCAATTAACTAAAATTGTATTGTCATAATGTGAAAAGAGGTAAACATATTGGTAACCTTAATGTCCCGATCATTTCAAATAATTACCATTCCACCCAAGTATCTCTAAGCATCAATCAATAGTACTTGGAAATTCCTCCCCCATTTTCTAATTATATGAGGTAGAACCTCACTTAATATTTTTGTTTCTTATATCAACATTATCGATGGGTGTTTTGTGTACCATTTTTCTTTTGGTATTTGTTTTCCTTTACTATTGAGGCCCCTCGTGTTCCATGAGACTATTTTCATCAAGAATTTACACAGAAAGGAAGTATAATGTGACAAAAAAAAACATGTCTCGAGATTTAAGTGCTTGGACAATTCCACTTTATGACTCCTATATTTCCTTAACTTGGGACCGAATGGTGAACTTGATGGCCTTAAGGGTATTTGAACAATGAAAAACAAGAAAAGAGGTAACTTTTTACATTATCACATACAATTTAATATACTAAAAAAATATCCATAACAATTTCATCAATCAATGAATCATTAAAAAAAATATCTAAAACAATTTCATCAAGCAATGAATCATTGCATTATAAAATACAATCTATAAACCTTTTGGGAACATTTTTCTAAACCATGCTAAAAACCAACATATTTAATATAATATTTAAACAATAATATGGACAATAACACATTTTGATAAATTAAATAACATATTATCAAACCTAAAAAATGTCACTAACAAAAAACTATAAAGCATGCAACTATTGGAAGTGGCCACTCAAGGCCACCATAAGACAATTAATCTATTAATACCAAGATTAATGGGGACAAAGATCTACAAAAGACAAAGGCAAACCTGTTTTAACGTTATTGTTTTACTAGGTTCAAGATGAACATTTCAAGATATAATGAAGAACATAATTGGTTTTATTGCATTATGAAAAACCTAAGCACATTCTATAACTTAGCAAGGAAGGGATGTATAATACCCATCTCAGTGCCACAACACATGGCATTAAGTTACTTTTTTTATATATAATTTAAACTCCTATCATAAAATCACAAATTTAGAATGTTAATATCCATTTTTATTAAAAAAAATATATAATTTTTCTTTATAGAAAAAATTACAAAAAACTAAATATATTTTTTAAGAAAATATAAAAAAAATACTTAAAACTAAATATATATTAAAAAAACTAACACATAAGCAAACTAGAATTTGAATTTGACACTCTTGTTCACTTTCAGAAACTCATATGGTGGAATGTGATCTCTTTATCCTCATCTTTAGCTTTTTCTTAAAAAATAAAAGCATACAAAAGTGGGAAAGAACCATAAAGCATGGGGAAGCTTTTTTCTAAGCACAAAAGCATCTAAAAAACTGGAAAAGGCCATTTTTATATGAGGAAACATTATTCACCCAAATTATTTTGCCCAAATTGAACTAATGAGGAATTTGGGAAATCTTCATAGCCTTCACTTTCCTATATATTGGAGGCTTTTCCATTGAGAAAATGATGGGAATTCTTGTATTGCAACGCTTTTGAGATCTGTCTTGAGAGGGAGAGTTTTGGAGCTAGGAGACGCGGGAGGTGCTACTGCAACTACATCTAATTGTTGTAACTTTCCTCCAACTCCTTTATTAATATAGATCAGATGTTCTTCCTTCCATATATTTCAATTCATTCTTTACTTATTCTATTTAACTAATGAATGTATGGGATTTTGGTTTATATTTATTTATTCAATAATATTTATATGTTTCTGATAGTTTCGATTATCAAGATATTATGCTGTGAAGGTTGCTTTATTCTCTCTCTTATGTGTAGGACCAAGCTTTGGAGCTAGTTAGGAGCACTTCCTAGCTATACTAAAAAATCCAAGAAGACTTGCATGCGAGGACTCACAAGAAATCCTTCTCTTTTTCTTAATCTATACTCTACATCTTGATTTATAAGAATCCTGAGCCTTAGAACAACCTTTCTCTTAATTGGTTTGTCATAGGTTTCCAGGATAAATTGAAAGGGTTTTATGTTCATCTAACCGTGCATTAAATTCTACAACAAAATGATATTTAGAAACTTTAATATATTTCACTATGTAAATGAAATTAGTAAAATGAACCCATAGAGGGGGTCATAAATGGAAATAAAAGTAAAACTCTAAACAAGAAGCTAGAAGTGGATGTAACCATGGATGCAAAATTGGGAGTAGAATTATATGTTAAACTAGCCATAAAAACAAGATGCAAACAATGACACAAAAAGCGTTTTAAAGTAAAATTAAAAAAGGGTGCAACACTAGACACAAAGAAGGGAACAAAATAGGGCATATGAAAGGATACCAAATTGGGCGCAAACAAGGATGTAAAAATGGACACCAAAATGAGGATGCAAATAATGGTGTAAAATTAGGATGCAAAATTGGGTTAAAAAAGGATGTAAGAAAAGACACAAAACAAGATGCAAAATGGGACTAAAAAAGGGTGAAACAAAGGATGTCAAAAATGATGCATAACTAGATGAAAATTCAAACTAAAATCTAGGTGCAAAATGAGATACAAATGTGGACAAAATGTGGAAGAAAAAGGGATGCAAATTTGGATGCCAAAAATGGTGCAAAATTAGATATAAAAAAGGATGCAAATTTGGACATAAAAAATGGTGCAAAAATGAGCATAAAAATGGCTCAAATTTGGATGCAAAATGAGATGCAACATTGGATGTAAAATGAGGTGCAAAAAATCATTCAAAACTTGGTGCAAAAACAAATGCAAAAGTAGACAAAAAAATGGCTCAAAATTGAACGTAATAGTAGACACAAAATGGGATGCAATGGTGGATGAAACACATAGTTCAACATAGGATGCAAATTTAGATGCTCAAAAGGATGCAAAATTGGATGCAAGAAATGGTGTTAAAAATGATGCTAAATTGGATGCAACAAATGATGCAAAATTAGATGCAAAATATGGTGCAGAATAGGATGCAAAAAAGGGAGATAAGTAAAATGCAAAAGTGGATGCAAAAAGTGGTGCAAAAATTCATGCAAAATTTGGCACTACATTAGATTCAACATATGGTGCAAAATTGGATGGAAAAAATGGTGCAAAAAAAGGCAGAAAAACTGGCGCAAAAATAGATGTAAAAATAAGTACAAATAGAAGTAAAAAATGACGTAAGACTAGATGCAAAAATTGGCACAAACTGGATGTAATAAAAGGTACTAAATCAAACGCCAAAGATGGTGTAAAACTCGATGAAAATTACGACACAAAACTAGAAGCAAAGAATGCCATAAAAGAGGAAGCAAAAAATGATGCGAAAAATGGCACAAAACTAGAAGCAAAACCTGTTGTAAAACCAAATGAAAATCTTGGTGTAAAATATGATGCAGAAAATGATGGAAAATTTGGCATAAAAAATATGTAAAATTTGGTGCAAAAAAGGATGCTTTAAAAATTGTACAATAGAGCCAGATTTAGCGCCAGGCTGCTCATCCCAATTGAGACAAAAATGCACTAAAATCTGGTGCTAAATCTTGTGCAAATTGCCTATTTTTTTGTAGTGAATGAACCATATGGCCAATGGATAAATATTCAAGTCTTCAGAAATTAATGGTTTCCAATGTTCATAAATCCATGAGTGTAGATCTACTAAGCATGGAAATAGACCATTAAATTTGCAAATCAGGCCTGCCTTTGAGAATGACTTTGCCTCTCTGAGAGATTCAACCACCAAAGGAACCTCTATCTATGGGGTTTCATGAACTAGGGGCCTAGAGATAGAGGGGCAAGATTAAGAATTCACTACATCATGAAAAGATGGAGGAATCACTGTCAGTATTGAGCCCACCAAGATTGAGGATTTTTCTGAAGCAGAGGGCTAATTTGAGCCTACCATCATGGAAGTATAGGATGGGTTCAAAGAAGAAGTGATGTACTTCACAAAAAAAATTCTAGGAGCATAATAGGGAAAACGTGATCCGCCACCATGGAAAAGGGGTGGCTCAACTCATTATCAATAAATATGTTCTTGTTTCCAGCCACCAAGGAAGCCATGATGAAAGACAAATTCTCAGCAGAGAGCGGAAATATAGAAGAGTTCAAGTTTCCCATGGCCATGGACACTCAAAAATATGAGTAAATATCAAGGTCTTTGATGGATAGGGAGGGGAAGATTGAATTTGTAGAGAGAGGGGAGTCTTCCATCTGCAACATTTTGGAAGTGAGCGAGGAGAAGCCACTGGCTAGGGACGAATCTTAGTAGTCGCAACTTAGTCGCCACATATGAAGTCCATTTCCTTTGTTAATACGAAGTTGACAATTAACATGCAAAAATAATAATATTGATATCACATGATGTGTAATTAATTCTAGGTTGAATTGACATACATACATACATATATATATATATATATATATTAATATATATATAATATATATATATATATATATAGTAAGTTCAAATAACATTAATTTAACATAAACTTGTACGGAGAAAACAAATAACTTAATTTTTCTTGTAATTTTCCGTTTTTTAAATTATAAAAGAGATGTATATTTTTCCACTTAATAATAGTGTTTTATATAATATTCAAAAAGATTAATAACAAACAAATACAATGTATATTATAATCAAATATATATATTATATATATATATATATATATATATATATATATAGTAATATATAATATATATAAAAATTTGTGTACTGGAACGAGATTTGCAATTCTTCCTTTAACATTCTATAATAAATATAATAACAAAATAATTCTATATATTATATAAAACAAGTTAAAATTAAAATTTCTTATAGGTGCCTTAGTGTGAGGGATAATGGTGTATGTTTTTTCATGATAAACATGGAGTTTTAATACATTCCTACCTAAATGAAAATTAAATATAATATAAATAAATAAAATATCGGCTATAAATAATACGAAATGAATAAAAGTTTAGATAGTTTTTAATTAAAGACGTTATAAAACATTAATAATCTCAACCTGGCTTTAGTTGTGAATATTAATATTACAATCCAGTATGAAGGAAACATGGAAAAATCATTTCACTTTCACTATATAGACACAAATAAAATAGTTCTATGTTAAGTATTTTGAGAGATAAAGTAATTTAAAAAAATAAATCTTATATTTTCCTTCTTATCAAATTTAAATAAACTTTATATATATATATTTATAAAGAATGTGACTATTAAGAGAATATTTCAATGCTAAGGAATAAGTAATTAAAATTAGAATCAATGTTGCAGGGTGGATTTTATGTTTTTAGAAAAATTGCAAATTGATATATGAAGTAGAAAAGTTAATTTCCTAATAACGGATAAGAACTTGCATAAATTTTTAGTGGATATTGTAACCAAAGTTTGCACATTTACACTTTTACTCCTACATGTCAAAGCATTGATGAAAATATAAATAATCATAGGGAGTAACTCTTGATAGGTATATTTATTTTCATCTGGTTCCTATTCATATTTTATACAAATATTTAATTAAATTATGGTGACAGTAACTCATGGTAAAGGATTTTAATTTTAAGTGGTTTTCCTATAAATATTAGCAATGAAAAATCATTGCACAAATTTTAATTTTAAGTGGTTTTCTTATAAAGCTTAACAAAGAAATATCATTGCACAAATATTTAAAAATCATGGCAGGAGAAGGATGATATCAATTAAGGATGACCATGAGGGCTTGGAGATGAGAAGGTAAATATAAATATGAAAACGAGTTATTTCATTAATCTGGTCTTAGGAGAAGCAAGATAGGATCATTCTGACTAATAGCACCAACCATCTCCATGCTATAATAAACCACTATTCGAATTCCGGTGATTGGATATGAAGTTCATGAGACATAAGTTAATGTCCTTGTAGGATTTTAATTTTAGGTGGTTTTCTTATAAAGCTTAACAATGGAAAATCATTGGACATATTTTAATTTTAGGTGGTTTTCCTAAAGAAATTAACAATGAAAAATCATTACATAGATATTTAACAATCATGGCAGCAGAAGGATGATATCAATAAGGGATGACCATGAGGGTTTGGAGATGAGAAGGTAAATATAAATATGAGAAAGTATAATCTGGTGAACCCGGTCTTAGGAGGATAAATCTAGGATCATTCTTATCAATAGCACTAACCATCTCCATGCCACAATAAACCACTATATGCCCTATTGTTTCCCATGATTGGATAAGAAGGTCATGAGATAGAAGTTAATGTCCTTGCAGGCACTAAAGTAGGAAAAATATAATTGGGGTAAATTGTTGCCCTTAGTCTATTGTATTTTTTTCAGAGTGTCCATATAAAAATGAAGAATAGTCATGGTTTTTAGTAATTTATGTTTTGTTTTGATTCAAGAATATTTTTGCCGATCGTATTTTTTTTAACTGGATGGTTACTCTCCTTAAATCAAATATTTGTTATTTTCCTTAAACACAATGATGTTTATTATATCTTTAACCTTTGAGTTTTCTAACATGAAACCTGTCAATATATCAATTATCACAATATATCAATTATCAAATAAAAATACTAAACTATAATAAAATTTAGAAAATTCTATATAATAAAATTTAGAAATTTATTTATTTTTTAGTATTTGGATACATAATAATAATCATAAAACATTCCCATAAAATGTTTAAAAAATACGTTATAATTACGTCGTAAAACATTTCGTTTTCGAAAAAAACTATTTATCATCACTTTGTACGTTTAGATTTTTCAAAAATTATTTATATCACTTTGTATCTTTAGATTAAATTAAATAATATTAGAGTGTTTGATCATAAAATAGTTGGAAAGAACTAAAGGTGGTTGGAAATAAGAGTTCTTGATAACCTACGGGGAATGGGTCATACCTCTTTTGCCCTGTCATGGTATTCGTTATGAGAAAAACAGCCCCCGTCAGAGTTCAAATCCCAGGACATTCTCATTTACAGATCTGCATGAGCAAGAAATTGGAGCGACCGGATTTTATGCTGGTGTTGGTAATACATATATATATCAAACAACGTATGATGTCAGACATCGCTCACCCTCACATACTATGTACTTCCGGTCCAATTATTCATGGTCGTTCACTGTATCTTAAATATGACATACGCTAATGTATTTTGTCAAATTGTATATATGTTTTTGGGGCAATTTTAGTGTAGAAATGGGGCGGTTGCTTTCGTAAGTATCTCTTAAGATTTAGCGAGCAAATTGAGGTGATGTGATCAACAGAGGGGCGTGGCTTCATTGCTACTTACAAGTTAGGTTTTCTTGTTTTCTCGATTTTAATTTTACAATGATTTATTGGGAATTAGGGAGATTTGTTTTTTAAAGGGAAATCTTCATAGTAGAAGCATTATATTACATCATGATTACAATATCCAAACAAACGTTGCATCAACCGACAACACTCCAATTTATTTCTTACAAATGTTGCTTACAACAACGAGACATGTATATGCATGTGTCCCAACCACCCGGGGCAACAACACAGTGCAAATTAGGGAGATTTATTATTAAAGCAAATAGAATAGAAACAACATTGATGTGAAAAATCTACAAAGAAATGTGAATGATATAATAACATGAGACACTTATATAAGCCTACATCAAAGCATGAATTTGGAATAATTAGAATTCTTTTATGATGCAAAATCGTCTATAAAATTTCAATTCTTTTCTGAGAAAGTAAAGAAACAAAATTGCATAATTTTTTACTTCTTTCTTTTGTGATATTCTTTCATATACTACTGCCTTAACTCATTTCCTTTGCAACATATAGTACAATTACTAGTTTATTTGAAAACCACTGAAATAATAAAAAACTACATTCTATTTTATTTATTTAAAAAATAAAAATCTACTCTATTTTAAGAAATAAAATAAAAACACATAAATTTAATTTCAATGTAGAAATACAATATAAATTTAAAATTAATTTAAAATATAAAACTTTACAAAAAACTTCTTATTACTCATATGATTAAGTGATGATATTTGTCAATAAAGTTGTTAATTAATACATAATATTATTACAAAATATTAAAAATTTAAACATTGAAATGTAACAATTAAAAATTATATTAGTGTACTTTTTTTATCAAACATTTTTTAAAATTTATTTTCATTTATCATTAAAAACAAAATGAACTTGCGGTATTTGTGTCGATTAACCCACGTTTAAGAAGAAAGGTAAATTAAATAATTGTTTACTAAACAAAACTAGAGTATATTTGATGCTTCCAATGATTTTTTTTATTCTATTCATTGAATAACCTATATTGTTAATTAAAATCATGAAAAATCCCGTCTTATATTTAAGAAAATAAACCATATAACTGAAATGATGAGAAAGCCATATATATATATACATATGAAAAATCCCGTCTTATATTTAAGAAAATAAACCATATTATTAACTGAAATGATGAGAAAGCCATATATATATACATATCAAGATTCCTTTATGCACAATGTAATGATTTTCTTTTTTAAAGTAAACTAAATTATTAAAAGTGTAAGATGTTGCTTATTGGAACAAGACGGGCTGTGGGGCAGCTAGTCCCTGCCCCAGCCCAATAGTCAAACAAAAAGTCGAAAGTCGTCGAGCGATCAGCCAAGAGATTGATTCTAGTGCTTCACGTCATGGTTCCCTTGCTCTCCACCAGTTCTAGCAGAACCACGGAAGATTCCACTGAGAGGTTCATGCATGGTACTTTTAGGTGCTCTGCCAAAGAATATCGTACCTGAAATCAAGTGAGTTTTTAGTAGTAGTTGGGCTTTGTTTCATTGTGTAAATACAAAAGAATTAACATGGGCCTCCATATTGTTAATATCTATAAGTATGCATGAATCATAGAGTTCAATCAGCCACTCAGAGCTTTTACTCAATATGCCCAATAACGCATCTTTGCTCCAATTTGACGTATTGACATCTGAATCCTAATAGCCAATGTGCTGGTTCTCTTCTAGTAAAGTTCACATGTCAAAAGATATATATGAACACTAGGAAATAAAAGATATATATGAACAATAGAAATAAAAAAACACCTCATATTAATATCAAAGGAAATATTCAGAAGATGACCAAACAATACGCTTATGGCAGAGCTAATGCAAATATGTTCTATAAAGTGAAACAACACATGATAAGCTATGTAAAGAGAAGAAACAAATGTTGAATTGCACATCGGTAAATATACATCGATAAATCATGTGTTCGTAAAATATGCCCAGTTGTCATTACACTATGTTCGAATGGCCTTGTGGCTGGATGGCTGCCAGTTGTTGGCGCTTGCCCTAATCTTCTGCCACGTATGGTTGTCTCCTACTCCGAGCGTAAGCCCTCTCTATCAGACGTTCAGCTGCTTCCCTTGTTCATTCAGTAAGCTCTTGATCCAGTACCAGCAACATACCTTCCATCAGTGCCGGATCGAGACCCAGACCTTCGTGATCCAGACCCAGACTGACGAGATCCGCACCCAGGAGCAATTATAGGCCCTATTCAATATCCAGATCCTTCCGTCATTATATAAGATGCAGACCTGGATAAGTTCATTGACCGAATGGAAGCTACCGTAGAGGCAGATGCAACAGTTAACCCCGTCAACCATCGCAACTGCAACCATCGCAACCGCAACCATCGCAACCTTTTTACTGTGTGAAGGGGGAAGGTTTGTATCGAGGTCGTAAGCTGCGGCCGCGAACAGGTGAGGTTCAGTCGACAGAGGAGCTAACTACATATTCGCCATTGCTGGCAGGTTTCTTCGGCATCCTGAAAATCTGTAAACAAAATGGAGACAATAAGTTTATTCAAGTCCTTTTACTCAGTTCGGGTAAGCTATCATGCTAAATGTTGTTTATTTGAGCTTAAACCATGAATGTCTGTGTAGGAAATCGGTTATTTAGGGTCTTAGGGTTTTGATGGAATCATATTTCCATAAAAATGGAAAAAAAGCCTATTTTCTGTTCATATGGAAGTATTGTCTGGACAGAGCTTGACACTGTCTTGAAATGTGCGTACACTGAACTTGATTGTCTATTTTGAAATGTGTCTGGACAGAGCTTGAATATTTGCACTGAACTCTGCCTGCACAGTAGGCGCAGCGCAGGTAGCAGATCAGTTCAGTATTATCAATGCTATCAAAGAGGTCTTATTTCAGGTAACTTTGTCAAATATATATCTCCACTCTCAGACATGTTGCATCATTCTGTGCGTCAAATGTGAGGACAGATAGGTAAATGCCCAATGAATACGCAATGATAATGGTTAGAATATCATTTGGTCTCTGAAAAATTGACACGCCCTTTTCGTTGGATGTTATTACTATGGAGTAATTTGTTGTTGAAAATTCAGAAATGGCCACATTTCCCATTGCAAACCGCAAGGCTATGACGACATTTTGCATCACAAACTGCCAGCCAAAAACAACACTATATAACATGGAGAACTGGGCTTCCCAAAGCAACCTTCGAGCTTCAGTTTTGCCTCTGTTTTCTGACAGGTCTCTGTTACAAAATACAAAGTTTCCAGAAGCAGTTATTTCTCTTAGAAAATTTGGGTGAGTTATATTTTGTGCTCTCTTCTGATTTTGATGTAAAAACAATTATTATATCCCACTTGATCTGAAATTCTTTACCGAACATAGTTTTTTTCCTGTTTTTGCTTTTGTAGACTACCATATTCTTGCTGGGTATTTTAATTTTTATTCAATGAAGGACTTCAATACCGTAACCTGGGTCATCAGTATACTTTCATGTAAGCAGAAGAAAGGGAAGAAATATTAAAGACAGGCACAGACAAATTCTAGATTTTATTGCAGGACTAAAATCATCACTTGTGCAGGTTTGACCTCTCTCTCTGTAGAAGAGGAACAGTGTGATCCTGGACTGGACCAGCTTCTCCACCCACAGCAGATAGCGGCAGGCACACTGTGATCCTGGATTGGACCAGCTTCTCCACCCACAGATTAAAAGAAAAAGCAATTTATAGTATTCTAATATTTGCGTGTATAGAGTTGCACAGATTAAAAGAAAAAGCAATTTATAGTATTCTAATATTTGCGTGTATAGAGCTGCACAGATTAAAAGAAAAAGCAATTTATCTGTCATATAAGTCTTTGAAAGCAATTTATTCTTTGAAAATGTTTATTGCAGATGGTGTTTCCTGAAGGCAATGCTGCGTTTGACCTCTCCTCTGTAGAAGAGGAACAATACGATCCTGCAGGCCACAGAACTTTGCTGGAGTTTCCACGCCACAACTTTGCTGGAGTTTCCACGCCACAGAAGCAGGGGTTCTTTGCAGGCAACAGCAAAGCTTCATCTTACGGCTGGTGATTGACCTGCCTCATGCCTCATGATTCCAACTTTATCTTACAGACTCTCTACGTTTGGCTACGGATAACAAACAGAGATCATTTTAAGGCAGGCCATTGTTCTCATGCAAATTACGATTTTGACACGGCACTGCAGGGATTGTTTGACATGGCAGGGCAATGTTGACACGGCAGGGCCGACACGGCACGGCCGCCATGGTTATGGTTTAACATAAGTACATAAGTTTTGTTAGTTTTGTTAACATTTTATGTTAGGCGATTAATGCTAATGCAAACATAACATTAGTTCATGAAACTGAGTTCATGAAACTATCAAATGACCTTTTCACTTGTACTTGTCCTAACTTTTGAGCCCGTATACCTGCTCGTATGCCTCGTTTTGAGGCCAAATAAGATGAAAAATCCGTTCATTGGTTAAAGGAATAAAAAAATATAAAATATCGTGCTGCATTTCAGCGAACTTTGTTTTAAGTTATATAACGTTGGTTGGTTACAGTGCCAAAGTAATGCTAGCTTTACAAATCGATTACTATAGTCCCTGCCAGCCCGGAAGAGCAGGGACTAATAAAAGATGAAAACATAAAACCTAATATTCTATTAAATAACATAATATAATGATCTCATAGGGTCTCATATATGCAAAATTTTAATTTATCATTAAAATTCCGATGCCATAAACCTTGTCTCTGCTGGTCCAAATAACCCGTGTTACGTTTCATGCCGGAGTTATATGTAGATAAAACATCCGAATATTTCTCGAAAAATGTTGTTTAGCAATGTGAGGTGCCATAGTCTAACATAAGGAATTGCTCGGAAAATTATGGAAATTCCTGTTATATTTAGAAAAAATCTGGTAAAGATTTTTGTAAATCCAAGTTATAGTTGTTAAACTTCAAAATTTTAGGTGTCTTGGACGTTTTTGATGGTGTTGAATCTATTTTCACTATCGAAAACATGATTCAAACACTGCCTCTACAAGATTTGTTGAAAATTTTTTACCCTGATTCCAGCCACTTTTGACTGTCCTGGCAATTCCTCCCGCAAAATATACAACATGCAATATCCGCCTTACCTCTGTCCGCTTTCCAAATCAACAAATCTCATTCAAGCAACTTCCATTACCCTAACACCTCCACGGGTCCCTGACACTTTGTTTCATTTTGTTATCACAGAGAGTGGCACTGCCTGTTTGCTTGCAGCTAGGGTGTCACGCCCCCAGGCCAACGGTAGTCTTTCAACTGCTCTTGGCGAGGTGCGGCACCACCGAACACTTTCTTTTCACCAATACTTGTGCTCATGGACTACGCCTAACCACTTATTCCTACTTAGCTTGTGATTCTCAACCAAGTATTATTATGTTATCCTTTATACCAATGAACACCCATACACATTCATTATCAACAACAATTATAAACGAGAACACAATTGCACAGTATAAAGGGAGGGGCAACTCCCTGAACAATGAGTCTGCCCAACAATATATTATACAACAGTTTACAATGTACAAGTATACTTGGGAGTACCAAGTTTCATACTTAGTCAATTTTACAATCAAGACAAACTCGGTTGCCTTCCTTCGTTTCACCTTCGTGCACACTTGCACGATGGGTGGGCGCTCACCCGAGCCGCCAAGACACCCACGCCAAGACTCGACACAAACGGGCGCTACACGTTCACTGTGCATGCTTCAACCGACCTCCGAGCACACCTTGCCCAACACCTTCACCCAACTCCAAGTGTGATCTCTAACCGTGCGGCTAAACCAAGAATAGCGCATGAGATGTGCGCCTTCACCTCTTGTCTTCTGCGCACTAGAATCTGCGCACTCCAACTCTTTGTGCGAAGATGTGTGTTGATTGAATGATGTTTGAAATGCTCCAACGCTCCCATAATATATAGCCAAGCTTGGGGCTAAGTCTGGCGCCCAGCCGACTTGCCCAATGCTTGTGCAAACCCCTTAAACCAACGTTAAACGCCCAATATACATGTCGGTCTCCAACATATCTCGCCCAACGCTCCAAGGTGTATATATATGTCAACGCTCTCCATAGATCGTCGCATATGTTTCGTCACAAGTTCGTCGCATATGTGTCGCGCCTCCGTCGCATGACCGTCGCACATCGCAACTCGTCCTCCCAACCGCGCGCGCGCCCAGCTCACCCGTCGCCCAAACGCATCGCACGCCCGGGTAGAACCTCAGGACGTTACATCCTCCTCCACCTGAAGTCGTTGTCGTCCTCGACAACATACCATCCTGGTATCCATCCACCAAGATCAAAACCAATGTCTATCTCATCCTCGGTCCATGATGTCAACTCCTCCACATACTACAAACATCCCTGCAGCATATTTAGAACTACCATCTCCACCATGTGTCGTCCTCATCCTGTGAACTTTCCTCCTCGTCTGCCTGATGCCAACATCTCTCTGGTACACTGCTAGCCCTCATGTCTTGAACTAGTCGGGTGATCAGTCCAATTGTCACGCTCAAATCATAAGAATGTTCCTTCCTTATGCCTTCACCAGTCTATCTCGGATTCTGTCACATCTCGGACTCACCAAGAATCTCACCACCACCATGCTCAGGTCCATGGAAACTCCATCCCATCTGCAACATGTCATGATGCTTGATGCCAAGCCATCCCTGCACCATCTTTCATACCTGCTCAACCTGTTTTAAAGGACTCACTGCCATGAGCAGCTAACAATGAACCCCATCTTCTTGTCCATCTAATAAGATGTGGAGGGATTAGAGCCTGAAGGCTCACCCTCACTAATCATCTCAATCCACCTGTCTGGATTCTCAATCTCCATCCTCTATAGATAAGTGACCTGATCCTCCTCTCGGACATTCGGCCTCACATATGCCTCATCATCATCATCATCATCCTTGACCACTTCTAGCCTTCTTGACAAATCCAAGATACTATCTGAAAGTGTCTTGATGACCAATGACTGCTCGGTAAGCTTTGTCTCAACCATGGAAAACCGCTTACTCATGTCACCCATCCGCTTCTCGTCCTCCATTTGCATCACTGCCAACTTACAATCATGCCTTGTTACTCCAATGGTAGGCACAGCAATGTGTACATCTTCCCTTCCATCGTAAATGTACAGCTTCTTCAAATGTGGAACAATCATAGCATCAAATTGTTTCATGAATTCCATCCCCAACACAGCCTCATAGTCATCTATCCACAGTATAGTGAAGTCAACCTTCCCTGTCCATTCACCAAGTGTCGTGTCCACCTTTTCAGCTACACCAAGAACTTTATCCGAAGGAGAATTCACTGTCTTCATTTGTGCCTTGATCGGTACAAATTTCAGCCCAATCCTTCTCGCAGTATCTTCTCCCATGAAGTTGTGAGAAGCCCCACTATCCACCATAGTGAGTATATCAGCACCTCCAACTTTCATCCGAACATACTCCAACTTATTCCTCTTAGGATCCTTCCGAGAGATCACCTCTGTAGCAGCAGCACCACCAAGTATCTGCATCATCCCCACAGAAGCTCCTTCATCCTTCGCATTAGATTGTGCAATCACAGCCACTTTATGTTTAGAAGGGCAATGCTTCACTGTATGTGGTCCAACACATATCCAACACTTCAAGAATTTCTTCGTCTTCAAACTATCATCTGATTTCGAAGCATCTTCTTTCTTCTTATCTTTCAGCTTGTCAAACTTCTTCTTCCTATCATCAGAAGTCTCATCATAATGCTCCACCAACTTGTCCACAGCAGCAAAAGCTTCTTCAAGTGTTCTAATCCTCTGTCTTCACTTCATTGCGTGCCCAAGGTTTCAACCCAATAATGAAATTGAACACCTTGTCCCTCTCCGCCATGTCAGGAAGTTCTATTACCGCACTTGCAAACTCTCGCTGATATGTCTAAAGGTTCCCTGTCTGCTTTATGAATTTTATCTTCGTCCTTGCTTCCCACATTTCATCTTGAGGACTGAAATGGGAATGCAAAGCTCCTTTCATCTCATCCCATGAAGTGATGTCACTAGCACTGCGAGTGGCAATCTGGTCCATCTGTCTTCGCCACCACATCTTAGCATCCTTTGTCAAGAATTGAGCAGCTACCTTGACCTTCATCTCATCATCAGATAGACCCAACCGTTCCAAGTATTGCTCCATGTCCCATAAAAAGTTGCCAAGAGTCTTTGCACTCCTTGTACCATCGAAAGATTCTGGTTCCTTGACTTTCACATGAGGCACTCCTCCACCTGAGTTATGCCTCACGGCCTTCTTCAACACCGCGATCTCATCTCTGGCTTCGTCAAGAGATTTCTTCAAGTCCACGATCTCTGCAAGACCCTGGTCCCTTGCTTCTTCAACCTCCTTGACCCTTACTTCAAGTTATGTACACATAAGATCAGTGTACTCATGTTGAGTTCGGAGTTCATCGAGCTCATCCTTCATCTTCAAAGTTGCCTCTTGCTCTCTCACGACCAAGTCAATCTTCTTATTCTAGTAAGCTTCCAAGTCCTCCACATTCTCCAACACTTTTTCAATAAACCCAAGAGTAGTGTCCTTCGCATCACGACTAGACCCAATTTGAGATTCAACCATTGCTAATAGCCTCTTCCTTCTTTGCAACCTAGTCTCGACCATACAATAACTTCACCTGCAATCCAAGTCCTTGATGCAACACTTATCAGGAAGTGTTTCACCAGCCTCTTTCCCCTGCAAGTACCTATCACCACAGTCACTTCTTCCAAGTGTACCCACACTTGCACTTCGTCATGAGCAACCTTGCTCTAACACCAGCTCCAACCGAGCTCTGATACCACCTCACGATAGTGCAGTGGGATCAGCACTTCATCCGCAAGCTTCACCAGCTCTAATACCACCTGTCAAGGTGTGTATCAGCTTCAATGCTTCAACACCTATACCTGTTCAAGAGCTCTGATACCACCTGTCATGCCCCCAGGCCAGCGGTAGTCTTTCAACCGCTCTTGGTGAGGTGCGGCAACACCGAACACTTTCTTTTCACCAATACTTGTGCTCATGGACTATGCCTAACCACTTATTCCTACTTAGCTTGTGATTCTCAACAAAGTATTATTATGTTATCCTTTATACCAATGAACACCCATACACATTCATTATCAACAACAATTATAAACGAGAACACAATTGCACAGTATAAAGGGAGGGGCAACTCCCTGAACAATGAGTCTGCCCAACAATATATTATACAACAGTTTACAATGTACAAGTATACTTGGGAGTACCAAGTTTCATACTTAGTCAATTTTACAATCAAGACAAACTCGGTTTCCTTCCTTCGTTTCACCTTCGTGCACACTTGCATGATGGGCGTGCGCTCACCCGAGCCGCCAAGACACCCACGCCAAGACTCGACACAAACAGGCGCTACACATTCACCGTGCACACCTCAACCGACCTCCGGGCACACCTTGCCCAACACCTTCACCCAACTCCAAGTGCGACCTATAACCGTGCGGCTAAACCAAGAATAGCACATGAGATGTGCGCCTTCACCTCTTGTCTTCTACGCACTAGAATCTGTGCACTCCAACTCTTTGTGCGAAGATGTGTGTTGATCGAATGATGTTTGAAACGCTCCAACGCTCCCATAATATATAGCCAAGCTTGGGGCTAAGTCTGGCACCCAGCCGACTTGCCCAACGCTTGTGCACACCCCTTAAACCAACGTTAAACGCCCAATATACATGTCGGCCTCCAACATATCTCGCCCAACACTCCAAGGTGTATATATATATGTCAACGCTCTCCATAGATCGTCGCATATGTGTCGCGCCTCTGTCACATGACCGTCGTACATCGCAACTCGTCCTCCCAACCGCGCGCGCGCCCAGCTCGCCCGTCGCCCAAATGCGTCGCACGCCCGGGAAGAACCTTAGGACGTTACATAGGGTTTCCGAACAACGATGGTTCAATGATAGCGAACCTCCCTCTCTGCTATGTTGAATGATTTATTATAAATAAAATATTTTAATAAATAGATAAAAATATTATTTTTGTGTTAATTTTATTAAAATTTTAGTGTGAATTGATTTTAATTTTATATTTATCATGTATAAAAAATTAGTTTTAAAATTGAAAATATCTTTAATAATTTTTTTAATTAATGGTAGTAAATTTTCAATAATTATTTTAATAAATATTATTATTATAATTATTTATAAAGATAAATTATTTTTTTAATTATTATAGATTTTTATTTTCAGAGAATGTTTTTTTAACGCTTAAATTTGTTTTAGGGAGTAAAATTTAAAAGAATTACATATCTTTTTCATTTTGACCAACACACTAATTAAATGTTTTGATTATAAGATTTTTTTTTTTTTATCATTTACTTTAGTTAAATAATTAATTGACATTAAGATATTTTAATCAATATAGCTGTTGAAATATTTTATTTATGATATAAACAATGGACATTAAAACATTTTTTTTTAAGTTTTTCATGTCAACTTCATATAAAATATTTTATTTATGATACAAATTGTGGACTTGAAAACACTTTTTTAGAAGTTTTTCGTGTCAACTTTATATAAAGCATGGAACTAATTTATATTTATGCTTTACATAAAATACATGTAGAACACATAATGAATTACAAATATTTTCTATATTGAAGTGTAAATTCATGTTAAATCAAAATTGATCCAAAGAAATTTACATCATGTATTAATACTTTAATATTAAATGACAATAAATTTGTTTCTCCTTTATTTATTTCTATAATTATCTTACTACAAAAAATAAAGCTTTATTCGGATTCAAGTTTCTGTGATCCATAATTTGTTAAAGCATGAAAATTTTTGGAGAAAATCACAATGTGGTTCATTGTATTAATCTAATCTCATACTAGCTACATCCACTAACAATATCTACTTACTATTTTGGGTAATAAAAGTTGAGATTCCTCAATTTACATAATCAAATATATCATAGCATGAAATTACCTAATCAAACATGTCATAGCATGAGATTGGATTGAAACTTCCTAAAAAAAACATAAAACACACAACATATCTTTCAAACTACCTACACTAAATTAACCAAAAATAAAACTTTATTATTATTATTATTACTACTCGATAGAGTAAGGGGTTACGCCATCTAAAACTTGGACAGGGGGAATTATCAGCAAAGCCCACTATAATCCTATGCCCGAGTAGTGGCCAAATGATGATGAGGTGGACGATCAGAAGCAGCTGGGGTGTAATGATGATGAGGTGGACGATCAGAAGCAGCTGGGGCGTAATCAAGAGTGTCGTCGTCATCATCGTCGCCGCCGCCACGTTTCTTGTACCAATCTCTGCGCTTTGTACGGTAAAAGCTCTCCTCTCTCATGGACATGCCACTGTTCCTCCTAAATTTCAACATACTGGTGCTTCGCTTAAACAAACTATATCTACACTGCCTATGCCAGCAGCTCCTACAATGATAAATATTATTGAAATCTGAGACCAAAACAGACTGAACAGCGTAATTAAGCGAGATCACCAAAGACTCATGGAATTGTTTGGTTAGGTTACAAGTCTGTATTTATAGCATCTGGAGGGAAGCAGAAGGCGACTTATCTCCTTTCCTACCTCCTTCCCTACACGCGGTGCAGTGTGTCAACGTGCGTGATTCAGAATGTTAAAGTTGGCCACAAAACCGAACATGTGCATATGGAGGACATGTTTCATTTACTATTTGCCTCCTGATTTCTGAGCACTTGGTGGGGCATCTCAAGAGTGGAGACCCTAACTTGCCTTTGAATTTTGAAGGAATAAATTTCATGAATATTTTCTCCTATCATGTTTATGGTTTTCTAATTAGTACTCATTGTTTATGATTTTCACTTTGTGATTGAGTTGCGGATGATTTGGTATAAACGAAGATGACAATAATCACAAAAGCTGTTAGAAATATCTTTATTTGGGTTTATTTTATATAAATAAAATGTATAGGATATTTTATTTAAAAATATAATTTAATATAATAAAGGAAATTTAATTTAATTTTATAATTTTTGGTATTTTATTTTTTATCCCAAGAAATAAGCAAACATTTCATATAATATATACAATATATATATTATATACATGTAAATTATTATATTTTTATATTTATTAAGAATTAGTAATATACTAATTAATAATAAAAATTTAAAGAGATTTAATTATTTTCTTTTAGGATATTTTAAAATGTTTATTCATTTTTTTTGTCATTATGTTCATGAATTCACATAATCACTTTACCTACAACACACACCTACTTTGAAGGCACATTCCTTTTTCTCTATTTAAATATTTACATATATTTTTAAGCATAATTAAGTTATAGCAGTTAAATTTTTTTTAAAGATATTTTAAAAAGTTTATTCATCTTTTTTTGTTGTGTTTTTATCATCATGTTCAGACATTCACATATCACCTCACCTACAACACACTTACCTTGAATGCACATTCTTTTTTTTCTATATTTAATTATTTACATGCATTTTTAGGCCTAATTAAATTATACTATAAAAGATCTTTGAAGTATTTAATTCATTTCTTGCCTTGTCTCTACCTAGATTTCTTTGTATTGGTCCCTAGTCGTCTAATTTCAAGTAATGTCTTTTATTCCTCTTATACTTTCTTGTCAATATATCTACTAATATTTTGAGACTATTAGAATACACGAGATGTAGTTAGAGATTCATGTATGTTAAAAGAGTACTCTGCTATAAAGTAGAAGCTTGTAATCTATCAATTGCTAAGAAAAATCTTGGAATCTCTGGATTTTATTTCGAGAAGAAAGGATTTAATTCCACCATGTATGTCTATTTTTTTCATAATGCTAGGTAAATACGTTAGTCAATGGAACCATTCTAATACTACTTATTAAGATTTATTGAAACTTTTTTGATTTATTATTATACTAAGATTGCAGTCTAAATCTTATTGAGTATAGTGTCCTATAATGATTTCGGCTCAAGAGTAGCTCTTACTAAATCATAAGAATTTGGTATATCTGGCTTGGAGATTGTTAGATATACTCTTGGTGTTATAGTAGCAGCAACTAAGGTTGATCTTGGGTCTCCCTTAGATTAGTCTAAAAAATAAGAAATGAAATAAGAAATAAGAAATAAAAACTTTTCTGATTCATTTAAAATACTTTCAATAATAATACTAATATTCGTCCCTAATGAACTTTAGTGACTTAAGACGTTCTTGAACCCTTATTCTCCTATCCAATATTATTGGAGATCACTCCATTACTACCAAACATTTATGTCTACATTTTTTTTCATACGCACATACACACAACTTACAAGCATCAGAGAAAACTAGCATTATAATCTAATGGAATAGCTAATGCTACATATAGAATCATGTAGGTATATAAATTGAAAATGTGCACGGTCTCTTTTAATCTCTGTTTTTTGTTATATCCTCTTCCATGCACACATATAAAGCATGTAAACCTAAGGCAATAATATATATGATATCAGTTGAGATATGCATGTAGTTTATAATGAGTAGAAGTTAAATGCATATATCCTTAAACTATTCAAAATCAACCACGATAGCATTTAATCAAATCATAACACTCCATAACAGTTAGATAGAGCTTAACATATCCATACTAATCAGTAATGAAAAGTGAAGAGAGCTTAATCTATCTGTAATAATTCTATGGGAAACATTCCGGAAAAGAGCATGTTTGATCTAACCTTAAACTATATCTAATAATTCTGTTTGAGCTAAGACCTTTTTGTCATTGCGAATCAACAATAAATTTTCATCTCTAGGTGGTTTATCTTATAGATTTTTTCCTATCAAATTTTGAGCATGGTCTTTCTTTGAAGTTTGTGAGCCTTTGACCTAGGCCTTTTTTTTTTTTAAAGCACACTTTTCTCTCTAGTAATTCTTTATTCCACCCCACTTAGTGTTTATCTCCAACTAGGTAATTAACACAATCTTTCTCTCCCATTATGTTAATTTAATTTCTTTTTAATTATTTCTCCTAGGGATTTTTAGGAGACTTTTTTGGGAAGGTCCATCATGTGGACTTAACCACTAACAAATCTTTCTAACTTGGTAAGAAAGTCTTCTAAACTCAAGTGCTCTTTCCTCAATATTTCCCAGTGATTCATTTGTTAACTAAATAACAATAAATTAATTACATTATCACATAAGCTTCATCATGACTTCCATCACCATTAACTCCAATAACAGTTGAATGTCTAAAAATAATAAATGTTTCAAAAGAAAAACGATTGGGGTGTTACATCAAAAGACCCCTAAGATCCAGATACATTTGCATAAAATTCTTAACAATTTGTCATTTCAACTTTGATTGGCTTCTCGTTATCGTTGGAGAGATATTTTTTGTCTTTTTCCGAGTTTTAACCATCTTGATTTCACCGGTGAGTCTATCGCATCATCTTTCTTTGGATGGTCTCTACTAGTACCTTCATCATTTTGACTCATCAATGGCTCTTTGTTGTTTTCCTAGTTGGCCCAAGAAGATACTCGTTCAATCTTGTCTTCTATATAAACACTAACAAAGGTGTTTTTCTTAGAGATGTAATCTGAAGAGAAAATGGAGTCAAAATTATATGTCTTGTCCTTGAACACTTTTGGGAAATCAACCCCAAGAGTATTTTCTTCAAAAATATTGTCAGAATAGTTGGGGAGACATAATTCTCAAGTTTTTCATAAGCCTCCTCTCTGCTACCCACCTTCACTTGGCTTTTGCTACTAAAATTCCATGAACTTGATGGAGATCTTTCTTGGATTCCAAATATTTTTTGTCCTCTTAATCATTTTCCTCATTACTGAGATCTGGGGGGGAGTTCATCCTCAAAGATCATGTAATTTTCTTACTTGGCACCTTCACACCATCTTGATTTGTGACTATTTTTCCTAGCTTTGACCTTCCCAGATTTGGAACAATTTCTTAGGGAATGTCCTCTTTCATAGCATGCTCTACAAAGAAAGGAAATACTTTCATAATCCAACTTTTGCGCCCACAGATAACCTATCCCTATTAGCTTAATTTCTGCAAGAAATCCTTTGTTAAAGTCCATCTCCACACAAATGCGAACATATATGGGTTTCAAGTACTGTTTAGTATCATCACTTTGACAATAAAATATGCCTAAGGCATTTCCTATTGCTTTCAATAATTAAATATTCCACATATGCAAAGGGAGATTAGGGAAACTTACCCAATCCAAAGAAGAAGAGATTGAAGTCGAAATAAGGTTGAAAGAGGGGTACCATGGTTGCATAGATAGCCTTGGACTACCCCAAAACTATGGATTAGAATCAAATATCAACACCCAATCTTCAATTTCATCAAAGAAAGTTACAATGAACCATATGGCCAATGGATAAATATTCAAGTCTTCGTAAATTAATGGTTTCCAATGTTCAAAAATCCACGAGTGTAGATCTACTAAGCATGGAAATAGACCATTAAATTTGCAAATCAAACCTGCCTTTGAGAGTAACTTTGCCTCTCTGAGAGATTCAACCACCAAAGGAACCTCTATCTATGGGGTTTCATGAACTAGGGGCCTAGAGATAGAGGGGCAAGATTAAGAATTCACTACACCATGAAAAGATGGAGGAATCACTATTAGTATTGAGCCCACCAAGATTGAGGATTTTTTTGAAGCAGAGAGCTAATTCGAGCCTACCATCATGGAAGTACAGGATGGGTTCAAAGAAGAAGTGATGTGCTTCACAAAAAAAATTCTAGGAGCATAATAGGGAAAACGTGATCCCGCCACCATGGAAAAGGGGTGGCTCAACTCCTTATCAATAAATATGTTATTGTTTCTAGCCACCAAGGAAGCCATGATGAAAGACAAATTCTCAGTAGAGAGCGAAAATATAGAAGAGTTCAAGTTTCCCATGACCATGGATGCTAAAAAAAAAAGAGTAAATATCAAGGTCTTTGATGGACAGAGAGGGGAAGATTGAATTTGTAGTGGGAGGGGAGTCTTCCATCTGCAACATTTTGGAGGTGAGCGAGGAGTAGCCACTGGCTAGGGACGAATCGTAGTAGTCGCAACTCAGTAGCCACATATGAAGTCCATTTGCTTTGTCAATATGGAGTTGACAATTAACATGCAAAAATAATAGTATTGATATCACATGATGTGTAATTAATTCTACACACACACACACACATATTACTATTAGTTTCAAATAACATAATTTAATGAGGAGTCTTCCATCTGCAAAATTTTGGAAGTGAGCAAGGAGAAACAATTGGATAGGGATGAATCTTAGTAGTCACAACTCAGTAGTCACACATGAAGTCCATTTCCTTTGTCAATACGGAGTTGACAATTAACATGCAAAAATAATATTATGATATCACATGATGTATAATTAATTATAGGTTTGAATATATTATATATATATATATATATATATATATATATATATTATATATATATATTATATATATATATTATATAATATATATAATATATATATATAAGTTTCAAATAACATAATTTAACATCGACTTGTATAAAGAAAGCTAAAATATAATTTAAATTTTTCTTGTATTTCATTTTTCATTATTAAAAGAGATGTATAATTTATTCACTTTAAATATAGTATTTATATATAATATTCAAAATAGATTAATAACAAACAAATAGTGTATTTATAAGTTAAATATCTTAATATGATATATAATATATATATATTATATATATATATATATATATATATATATATATAATATATATATATATATATATATATATATAATATATATATATATAACAATTTTTGTATGATAGAGATTTGTAATTCCTTCATTTAACATTCTAAAAAATATTAATAACAAAAATAATTCTATATATTATATAAAACAAGTTAAAATTAAAAATTACTTATAGGTGCCTAGTGTGAGGGATATGTGTGGCTTTTTTCATGATCAACATGGAATTTATACATGTCCCTACCAAAATAAAAATTAAATATAATATGAATAAATAAAAAATATCAGCTATAATAAGAAAAATAGAAATGAATATAAATGTTTAGATAGTTTTAATTAAAGACATTATAAATCATTAATAATCCCAACCTGGCTTTAGTTGTGAATATTAAGATTATAATCCAGTATGAAGGAAACATGGAAAAATCATTTCACTTTCACTATCTAGCCACAAATAAAATAGTTCTATGTTAAGTATTTAGAGAGATAAAGTAATTTAAAAAAATAAATCTTATATGTGTGTGTGTGTGTGTGTTGACTATTAAGAGAATATTTCAATGCTAAGGAATAAGTAATTAAAATTAGAACTAGTGTTGCATGGTGGATTTTATGTTTTTAGAAAAATTGCAAATTGATATATGAAGTAGAAAAGTTAATTTCCTAATAAGGGATAAGGAATTGCATAAATTTTTAGTGGATATTGTAACCAAAGTTTGCACATTTACACTTTTACTCCTACATGTCAAAGCATTGATGAAAATATAAATAATCATAGGGAGTAACTCTCGATAGGTATATTTATTTTCATCTTGTTCCTATTCATATTTTATGCAAATATTTAATTAAATTATGGTGGCGGTAACTCATTTTAAAGGATTTTAATTTCAGATGGTTTTCCTATAAGTATTAACAATGAAAAATCATTGCACAAATTTTAATTTTAGGTGGCTTTCTTATAAAGCTTTACAATGAAATATCATTGCACAAATATTTAAAAATCATGGCAGGAGAAGGATGATATCAATTAAGGATGACGATGAGGGCTTGGAGATGAGAAGGTAAATATAAATATGAAAACGAGTTATTTAATTAATCCGGCCTTAGGAGGGGCAAACTAGGATCATTTTGACTAATAGCACCAAGCATCTCCATGCTGCAATAAGCCACTATTTGTCATATTGTTTTCAGTGATTGGGTATGAAGGTCATGAGACATAAGTTAATGTCCTTGTAGGATTCTAATTTTAGGTGGTTTTCCTATAAAGCTTAACAATGGAAAATCATTGCAATATATATTTTAATTTTAGGTGGTTTTCCTAAAAAAATTAACAATGAAAAATCATTGCATAAATATTTAATAATCATGGCAGCGGAAGGATGATATCAATAAGGGATGACCATGAGGGCCTAGTGATGAGAAGGTAAATATAAATATGAGAAAGTATAATCTGGTGAACCCGGTCTTAGGAGGATAAATCTAGGATCATTCTCATCAATAGCACTAACCATCTCCATGCCACAATAAACCACTATCTGCCCTATTGTTTCCCATGAATGGATAAGAATGTCATGAGACAGAAGTTAATGTCCTTGCAGGCACTAAAGTAGGAAAAATATAATTGGGGTAAAATGTTGCCCTTGGTCTATTGTAGTTTTTTCAAAATGTCCATACAGAAATGAAGAATAGTCATGGTTTTTACAAATTTATGTTTTATTTTGATTCGAGAATATTTTTGCAGATCATGTTTTTTTAACTGGATGGTTACTCTCCTTAAAACAAATATTTGTTATTGTCCTTAAATCCAATTGCCCCATTTATTTAAGGAAGATATATCTCCCAATAATGCTTAGATTGACTTCATGGTTGTGCAACTTTAGCTTTCATGCAAAATAAAATGCTTTCATGTTTTAGTAATATTTGCCTTAGTAGTTCTCTATTTTAGAAGAAAAAATTGTTTCAACTAGGGCTTTCAATTTGGTATTATATTATTTTGTAAAAATCATATTGCATTGGGTTTGAATCATTTAGGTGATAATGATTTATTTTAAAGAATTTTAATTTTAAATGGTTTTCCTATGAAGCTTAACAATGAAAAATAATTACACAAGTATTTGAATAATATTGCAACTACATCAAAAAATTATGGCAAAACAATATGATGTAATTATCCACATGACACAAAGGTTGCAATATGAACTTCAAAGTTATGGTCCAATCAAATATTTTTTTTTAATAATATTAAAAAATAAATATTTTTTTTCAAAGTTAAACATTAGAACTTGCATTGATCAATGCTAAAACTAATCATGGTCAACATACATATTTATTGCTAGAATCATGCCTTGGTAAGACTAATAAGCATCAAAAATACTTCATGTTACATCTCACATTTCCAATATTAAAAATACAATAAAAATTAAGTAATTATAACTTTATTTTTAATGATAAAAGAATTAATATATGAATTAAACATATCTATATTTAAAAATATATATAACAAGAATCTTAACCATGGAGATTCTTAACTTGTAAATAATTTTTGTTATAATACCATGGCTTATCAATTTAACATGCCCAAAAATCCATAACTTATTTCATACGTCACTTGTTGATATGAAATTTTGTAAATTAATTAATGTAGTTAAAAGGCTAGAAATGGCATAAAACTACTTTTGAGATAAATCACAACCTTTGATATGAAGATACCAAAAATATATCTTCTACATGTAAAATTTTGGTACATAATCAATCTCCACAATTATAACATCGTCACAATCACCTATAATAATAAGCATCTAAGAACTTCAAATCATTTGGAATCAAACACATTAAACCTCTATATTCACCCAAGGAAGAAAAATATTTCATGAAGATATAAAAAATAAACAAGAAGAGCTTTCTACCAATTTATGATTGCAATGTGCTTCAATAGTTCTTGTAACTAAATATTTCTTGGCATTTACCACAATACTAAACAGAAACACATAAACAATCTTTGTGGACGTCATATATATGTTGCCTTGTAGGTATGTGAGTATTTTAACTTTTAAAAAGTTTTCATACAAAAAAGTGGGGGCTAAGGATTTAGGGAAGGGTTTTAATGTTTGAATTGAGGGGCACTACATTTTGCATACAAAAAAATATTTTTTAGGCACAACTTATGCATAGACCACAAATGAACTTTAGTATCTACAAATTGATAGGATCATGCACACTATGTGTTATCATCTGTATTGATGCAATCTAGGCACGATGTCCCAATTTCATCAACTTGTGTGTACAATGTCCTGCAAATAAGTAATCATGCTGATAATGTTAATGCAAGCTAGCAATCACGCAATTAAAATTCAGACTAGTACACAATTTCGATGGCAAATCTCTTATTATTTTTAGTTTTCAAAGTAGGTCATTTACATAATAAACTCTTGGGTCTCCTATTTCGCTTACCTGAAACCTAGTCAACGCTCCACCTTATTTTCCTTTCACTCTCCTCAACCTTTTCCCTCAAATATCTATCTTTAATTGTCAAAGTAGATCATTTACATAATACACTCTTGGATCTCCTATTTCGCTTACCTGAAACCTAGCCAACACTCCACCTTATTTTCCTTTCACTCTCCTCAACCTTTTCCCTGAAATATCTAGCACACTTCCTCTTAAGTCAAAATTGCACATTGATTCTACATGCCTCAATATGTGCATTTCTCCAAACTATTTATGCATAGACATGTTTTATTTCACTTGTACTAGTACTTCCTATCTTTCATTTGCACTTCTTTTTCTTCCCCCCCAAACTTCTCTTCTTTTTGTTGCATGCTCTCCATGCTCAAACTTAGAACTCCTTTTGATGCTTGTGTATCAACCTCCCCTCACAAGGAAAAACTTGGCATGTCCCTGCACTAACATTGCTTAATCTTTTCTTATCTTCCACTTGATTTTTATTTATTTATTTATTTTATATTCTATCTCAGGAATCTGTGTTTTTCTCTTCATTGAATTTGTCCTTTCACTTTACCAAGCACTGCTTGTATAAAACATTCATTTTCATGACCATCGGTTTTCTTCCGCTTTACCAAAGACATTTTCTATTCAACAACCTAAGTGACTATCAAAATTCTTCTATAGAACATGATAGAATTACAAGGTCTATAGTTGTTGCAATATTCCAGATCTCTTGAAGTTACAAACACCATAAGAATGCAATTCACAAAGTACCCACATGTTTATAGAAAGAAAAATTATGATTAAATGTTACTTGCTTCTAAAAATATGAAACAAATTACAGAACCAAAACAACCCTAAACCATATATGAAGTAATGTAAATTTTGAAAACTTGTTTTGGTACAAGTAAAGATTGACAAATTAAAAAGACAAAAGAAACCATATAAAACATTGTACATATATTTCATGATGAATGAAAGAAACCAAAATGTAAGACTTTTTCAAAAGAAAACTCAAAAACCATGATGCCATATTCATATCAATACTTACTATCAATGAATAACTTAGTATAAATGAAGAATCCAATGTTTTGTAGTGATAGTGGTATTAACTACAATTTAACAGGTGAAAATAGAAGGACATGGAACCTCTTTAGATTCTAAAATTTTAAGGTGAGGTGATGTAACTATCTCAACTAGCCATGTAATATACTTGTTGAATTTATTTGTTTGGGGAAACTTCTTTTGTTTATCATATTGTTTTAAATATATGAACATGATATTAATATTTTTTAATATTTTTTAAATATTATATAAAATAAACAAAATTGTTTATGTTCAAACATGAAAATCCTTCATCTTTTAATTGCCTACTAATGTATAGGGACTTGCATAAATTTTTGGTGAGTAGTAATTTACATTTCTACTAGTACATGTTAAATCATTGAAAAAAACATAAATAATGGTAGGGAGTAACTCGTGGTAGGTATATTTATTTTCATTTTGTTCCTATTCATTTTTTATGCAAATACTTGCTTAAATTATGGTATATTATTTTGTGAGTATGAACTATTTTTAAGGATTTTAATTTTAGGTGAAGAAGCTTAACATTGAAAATTGTTTGAAAAAATATTTAAAAATCATGGCATAAATTTTGCAACTACAACCAAAAATTATGCCAATAAAATTTGAGGTAATTATCCACATAGAACAAAGCAATAACTTCAAATGTATGGTCCAATCAAATGTTTTAAAATCATTTTTTCCAATAATATTTATTTTTTCGGAAATAAGATTATAATTTGCATTAGTCAATGCTAAACTAATAGAGGTCAACAGGAAAATCCATTGCTAGAGCTTCACCTTGGTAGGGACTAATACTTCTTAATAATTGTTAACATAATAATAATAATAATAAATAATAATCAATATGTGGATTATTAAATAAAATATTTTACTTTGCATGGTAAAGTAATATGGACATGTATATAAAGCTATATTAATGACTAAACAATATTTTAATATAGACAGTGTAATCCATAAATAAAATATTTTAATGTATATTTAAGTGTCATTTTAACATATATATGTTATATAAAGAAATTTAAAAAATAACTAAATTTTTATGGTTAAAATATTATAAAACATTTCAAATAGTCATACTATTTTACAGTTTGGTTATTTTTCAAGTGTATTTAAAGATCATTTTAGTATAAAATATAGCAAAGACTTGTTCAAATTGAAAATATGAATTCAAAAATATGATTTAAAAAATGGAAAATTAAGCTCCCACTCTCTCTCTCTCTATATATACCAAAAGAGGCTCATTTAATCTCTTGAGGTACACTCTAAAAGAGGTTTTCACATCAAGAAACTTCATTTTGTACATATGGTAGTTCCATGGTTAAGATGGATGTACATTGGTAGTTAAATTTTTTTATTGGTTGTTCAAAGCGAGTATAGATCCATCTCCTACCAAATGTTGAGAGGAGACAAATATCTTGAAGTGAAAATCATTCCTCAAATTTGTACTAAAAGAAGGTTTGCATATTTAGAGAACTAATGTCTCTCTGCTCTTGGTAGATCTATACTGGGTGTTAATATTTTTTTTTGACCAATTACACATGTCCTTCATTTTGATCAACAAATCAATTATATATGTATATGTATATATATATATATATATATGGTGTGTGTGTGTTTTCCATGCTTATGCATATATATGTGTTGACACACACACATATATATATATATATATAGTGTTGACATTCAAATATTCTTATTGAAAATAAAAATTGAATTATTTATTTTATGACTATATTGTTCACATTAAAATGTTTATATATTTTGTATTGATCGATCTCTTTCTTCTTTATATAAACATTAATTTTGTTTTTATTACTAATTATTTTTAAGATGATTATATGTCAACTTTATATCAATTATAAAGAATTTATACATCTCCGTGATATATAACGGAAATATAAAAATCTATCATATATATATTTTATATTACTTAATGTGTATATAAATATATTATTAATAATTATCAAATATTACATATTAAACTTCATTTTAAAAATTAAATAAATTATGTATTTACAAAATGCTAAAATTTTTTCTTACATATTTATTTAAAAAAAGAATATTAAATAAGGTTAAATATAATATTTTATATTTATAAATTAACCTATTTTTAAGTAATAAAATGATTATATATCGCTCATATTCAAATTAAAAATAAAATTAGTAATTTTAAACATAAGATCGATAACAAAGTGAAATGTTTATTTTCCTTTGTCTAAATCTTCACCATAAACTTTAATAATGAAATCAATTACATAGAATCATTAATTTAGTTTCTAATATTAAAAGCTGGTTAATGAATTCACAATCAATAATGAAATCACTTACATAGAATCATTAATGTAGTTTCTAATATTAAAAGCTTGTTAATGAATTCACAATCATATGCCTAATAGAATTTCAAGGAAAAAATAAGTTAAATCATTTAAATTTAATTAAATTGAAAAGAAAAAAAGGTAAAATCCAATCTTCAAATGTTACTTATTGGAGTTAAAAGCTATAGAATCATTAATTTAGTTTAAGATCAATAAGTTAAATCATTTACATTTAACTAAATTGAAAAGAAGAAAAAGGTAAAATCCAATCTTCAAATGTTACTTATTGGAGTTAAAAGCCATAGAATCATTAATTTAGTTTCCGATCGTAAAAGTTTGTTGATGAATTCACTCATATGGTTCATAGAATTTCAAGGAAAAGAAAAATTAAATCATTAATTTAAATTGAAAAAAAATCCTTTACACAAAATTAATAAAAATTCTAAAAAAATCTAATTATATAGTTAATAAATTATAAAAACAACCAACGAGCTAAAATTTATCGCCTCTCGACCCAATCCTTGAGAAAACGAACAACCAGAAGTACCAGTCTTGTCGGTCGAAATTCAAAACATATAGTCCACATGTTACACGTCAATTCCGAGCCCAGAAGAAAGGAGCATGTTGTACCCCCTTAAATACGCGTCTTTCCTCTTGCCCACTTCCTGTATTAAGTCTCAAAGGTTTGGTACGAGGATGTTATTTTGAGTGGTTGGGAGTGTTTATTAATAATTTTTTTACTTAGTTCGAATCTCGATTAATACACAAAAAAGTTGTCATCTGATGATGATGATGACGCAATTATGACGTAACTGTTATCTGATGACGCAACTATGATGTAACATGTTCAAATTCGTGTAATCTAACGAAGTGGAGGAGTGCCGAAAAGTTATGGAAATTCTGGTCATATTTAGAGAAAATCCGGCAAGGATTTTTGTAAATCCAAATTATAGTGGTTAAACTTCAAAATTTTAGGTGTCCTAGACGTTTTTGATGGTGCTGAACACAATTCAAACACTGTCTTTACAAAGATTTTTGAAATTTTTTCTGATCACTTTTGACCATCGGGGCAATTCCTCATTAAACCACTCCAGTCCAATATTGATATATATAAACTTCTTAAAAAAAATTCCATCCCTCTCAAAAAACAAATCTCGAAAGTTAGATTTTATTTTTTTGGTTTAGTTTTATTTTTTATTATTATTTATTTTTGGTTCTTTTAGCCATCTTCTTAAACAAACTTATGATTAGTTGTCACAATCCCCTACACATAAATATACATAGTAAAATAAAAATTTCTATAGTCTAATTATTAAGACCCATACTATACGCATGAGCTGTTACCTCATACGTTACCACCACATATATGCTTCCGAGCTTCATCTAATGGTTATTTAGTCATTCACTATTCTATGCAAGGTTCACCATAATACAATTATTAGCTCATTGGTTGGCATTGGTTGTGATGTTTGCAATATGGTATAAGCGTTAACTTGTTTTGGTGTAACATATATGTTGACCCTTGGCCTAACCCCTAAACCCTCCCCAGCATACGAAGCATTAGTGGGCGCGGGGTTTGGAGGTCTGGCTGTAGACTTTGGCAAACTCAACGCACCTACCACATTGGTTGTATCGGCTTACAGCGGGCCAATTGGCATGGCCAGTACACATGGCCATGTGACACCTTGGTCTTGGGATCCTCGACCTTCCCGCCTCTTCTCCCCGCTTCATCTGAATGGTCAGGATCTAATTTGGCGATCGAACGGTGGAAATACCTTCCAGGGTCTCGAGTCACTACTTAAACCTCGTGAGCCAAGGTTGGGGTTCATTTGTTCGCATTGTATTGTCGGTTCAGTGCTCTACCGAGACTCTGGTTCAGTTTTTACAGACTTACAGTTTAGCACCTGCAACTGCTTCACAAGCCGAGAAGGGCCCAGCTCCACCTCCTCTCAGGTGACTTACGCTCTGTGATTATTCAATAACCTTCTTGTTATTCCACTGTAATGTTATGATTGATTAATGTGTGCCCTTCTGCTGTTGGGTGAGCACAGGTGGAGTTGCATACCAGTTTATGGAAACGAGGTGATGGTCTCGACAGTCTTTCATTCCGACGGATCCAGGTTGGTCTCGATAACGTTTACCTGTCCTTTTCTTTAAACTAGCTCAGAACCTTTCGTTTTTTTCTGAGTGATGCTCTATGTTTTATTTTCAGACCCCGAGGGTTTGCCGGTCCCATGTTTGAGTTCAAGAGGTATTTTCCAAGAGAACCCTCGCGGTTGCTTATGAGCTATGACCGGTCAGTTTAGAGATTTGTCTGGGGAATCCGTTCCATACGGAACCCATCTTTCGTTTTTCTTGTTCCTTCATGGATTAAGGTGGTTTCCTTTTACGCTGCCGAATCTTGGGTCTATTATTTTTTTTTGTGTAATCTCCCAGCTTTGGCCTGGCCATAAGCTTTATTTGGGAGTTGGCGGAACAGGTCCTTTGTTAAATACTACCCTTATTTTCTGTATACGCATACTGTTTTCCTATCAACAGTACACTGCTATATTGTTTTTCTCTTCACTTGACGACATATGCAGAACTTGGCCTTATGTTCAAGCCCACCGACGGCATAAGCTTTCTTTGAAATATATCTCATGGTATTCGTCTAATGGATATTCATTTTGTCTTCGAAGTTAAATGTCAATGCCATTATATTGTTCTCTGTACAGAAACGCTCTATATCTTAACGCTGCTAAAATGCGTATTTCAGTTTATGTATCTACATTGTCGACCTATATAGAACAGTTTCTAATTTATGCATGCTAGTCGAGGTCTGTTATTTCTTTGATATACATGCTCTCAGTATAGATAAACGATGATTCCTCCGTTTTGTTTTCTTTTGATTAAGTATGAGGGTTTTCTAATCGAAAACAGAAGGATTTGTACATAGCATGAGGGTTTATCCACTTTACTTCGTTCCTCTTTAACTAGTTTCGTTGTTCTTTTATTGCGAAGCTGTGGATAAGTCGCATAGTTTATATTCAGGGACAGAGTCCCATGTAGCCGTAAGATATTCCTCTGCTTATCTGAGTGATGGTTTCGTATTGCATCTACCAGGTTTACATATATATATATATATATATATATATATATTGGCATGTTCATTTTCTGTTTGTTTCAATAGATGCATTCTGGCTACAGTCGTGTCCCTTTGCAGGGATCTGAGTATTCCGGACTCGTAATTCATAGCTTATAATATGTAACAATAGTTACGTTTCGGGTAGTTCAGTTTATGTTTATTTTGATATAGCTTTCTCGAGCACATACTGCCTCGGTTACCTATGCCTGTTTCGTGCCAGACTACTCTGCACCCGTAACAGACATATAATAAACTACTCTGCACCCGTGACAGGCATATAATAAATGACTTAGACAGAGAATGAATTATCTTTGGTATTGCATACGCTAACCCAGGCATTTCCATAACCCAACCCTCTGTATGTTTACTAACTGCCAATTAGTTTCTAAGCCAGGTCTATCAGCGGATAGCCTATTCCTTGACCATACTTATGCGGTTCCAAGTATGTTGTAACAGTACTAAGAAACTATGACAGATCTGATTTACTTCTGTAATCATTTATAAGTCTTGTTTTATGCAAAAGGATTCTGAGATTAGGAACCGTACCTGTTCTGTCAGAATCACAATTAGATACTCAAGCAAGTCACCTGTGCTTCGAGTCTGCTCGTCCACCCAGCCATGAGCTCCATCTTCTGAAGGAATTCTCTCCCCCGAGCTATCTTGCAGGCCTCAAGCCCTCAACAAGATCTGGGCACCTAGTGCCTGGTTATCTGGTCCCTACCAGACTTAACCAATTTTTCCTCAATATCTTCTCATTTCCTCTTTTCTTCCTCTGGAAAAGAATCCCTTCTGTCTGTCCCAACAGCACAGAACTTCCTCCCTACACCCAGGACTTTTCCTGTTTGGGAGGGCAGTTCAAATCAGTTATGACAACTGATTTCCTTTCTTTGAAATACACCTCCCAGAGGCTGCCAGCATTTCAAGAAAACATTCCATTTATTTAATAATGTAGTTATCACAGTTTTTGTTTCTTTTAAACATAAACAACAACTACTACTATATTGTCTTTTTACCATAGTAAAATTCACATTTACATTCTACCGGGGCATTACATCTCCCCCTCCTGAGATTGGACATCGTTCCGATGTCCGTTTCTCTTAAACAAATGCGGGTAAGCCTTTTTAAGGAGTTCCTCACCCTCCCAAGTGGCCTCTTCAGGTCCGTAATGCTGCCACTGCACCTTAGCTTGGATAATAGCCCGTTTCCGCAACTGCACTTCTCTACGGTCGAGAATGGTTAGTGGTTCGACCAGAACCTCGCCTTCCGGCTCAACCTGCAGAAGCAACAGATTTAGTTATTCACTGTTTAAGAATAGAATTTATTCATAACCACCAAATTTAATTCTTACCCGAATTTCCTGCCATTGGATCACATGTTTAGGATCGTAGACGTATTGTTTTAATACGGAAACATGAAAAACATTGTGAATCCTAATATGGCTTGGTAGAGCAAGCTGATAAGCTACTGGCCCCACTCTTGCCAGAATTTGGAAAGGTCCAAAATAGCGTGGTGCCAGCTTGGCACACCCACTCCACTGCAAGGCACTTCTTCTGGTTTGAATTCTTACGAAAACATGGTCTCCGACATGGAATTCCTTGAACCTTCTCTTTCAGTCGGCAAAACTTTTTTGTCTATCCTGAGCAGCCTTTAAATTATTGCGCACCTTCTTCACCATGTCTTCCATCTCTTTGAGCATATCCGGGCCCAACCTTAATCTATCTTCAGGTCCACCCCAACTTGAGGGTGTGTGGCACTTTCGCCCATACAGAACCTCAAAGGGACTCAACTGTGTTGATGAATGATACCCGTTATTATACGCGAATTCAACCAGATGGAGATATTCCTCCCACTGGGTTGGCTGCATCATAACACATGCCCTCAGCATGTCCTCCACTACCTGGTTTACCCGCTCCGTTTGCCCATCGGTCTGGGGGTGATAGGCTGTGCTAAAGTTCAGCTGTGTCCCCAGTTCTGCAAACAATGTCCTCCAAAAGGCTGATGTGAACTTAACATCACGATCCGAGATTATTACCTTCGGAAGTCCATGCAACTTAAACACATTTTGCATGAAGATATGAGCAATTTGCACAGCTTTATATGTGGATTGAACCGGTATGAAGTGTGCTGCCTTACTTAATTTATCCACTACTACCATAATGGAATCATTATTTTTCTTTGTTCGAGGCAACCCGGTTATAAAGTCCATGGAATGATCTCCCATTTCCATTCCGGAATGGGTAAGGGTTGTAGCAACCCTACTGGATGCATATGTTCTGTTTTAATTTGCTGGCATTCTAGACACCGCGCTAGATATTCATCTACGTCTTTCTTCATTCTTGGCCAATAATATTCCTTCCGAAGTGTGACAACCATTTTCTAGTACCCTGGATGTCCGGTGTAATGGCTGGTATGGAATTCATCCAGAATCAATTTTTGAAGATCATTTTCATTGGGCACATATAGCCTTTTATGAAAATACAACACTCCGGCATCATCTAACTCGTATCCTTGTTGTATTTCCTTATCAGAAAGCTGTTGTATTTGCTGTTTAATTTGCTGATATACCGCATCTTGATCAGCTGTTGCTTTTATCTTTTCAAGTAAGGTACTCTGCCATTTACTGACTGAAAGTCTGCACACACATTGCACCTTTTGGCTCAACGCATCAGCCACTCGATTCTCCTTTCCCTTCAAATGCTTAATTTCAAAATCGAACCCACTTAAGAAATCTGCCCATCGAGCTTGTCTCGTGTTCAAGGTGGGTTGACTGAAATAGTTCGTCAAACTATGATGGTCTGTCAACAACAGAAATTTTCTTCCTAGCAGATAATGTCTCCACATTTTCAGCGCATGGATAACAGCTGCCAATTCCAAGTCGTAAGTGGAGTATTTCTGTTCATGTTCCTTCAATTTCCGTGATTCATATGCAATCACTCTTCCTTCTTGCATTAACACTCCCCCCACACCTTCTTTGCTTACATCAGTACAAACCACGTAATCCTTATTAGGATCAGCTATACTCAAGATAGGTGCAGTGGTGAGTAAATGTTTGAGCTGTTCAAAACTTCGTTGACATTCTGAAGTCCACTTAAATACCTTCCCCTTCTTTTGTAAGGAAGTAATAGGGTATGCTACCCTTGAAAAGCCCTCCACAAACCTTCTATAATAACCTGCTAGCCCCATGAAGGATCTGATATCTGCCACGTCCTTTGGTATAGGCCACTCCATTATAGTTCTGATTTTTTCAAGGTCCACTGCAATTCCTTCCTTTGAGATCACATGACCCAAATATTGTATTTCCTCCTTGAAGAAATCACACTTACTAAACTTTGCATATAACTGATGTTCCCGCAAAGTTTGCAACACCACTCTAAGATGTTCTTCATGCTCCTTTCTTGATCGGGAGTAAATCAGAATGTCGTCTATGAAGATTAACACAAACTTATCTAAGAACTTGTGAAACACGATGTTCATCAAAAACATGAATGTAGCAGGTGCATTGGTCAAACCAAAAGGTAGCACCACGAACTCGTAATGCCCATATCGTGTTCTAAAAGTTGTTTTTGCGATATCCTCCTCCTTAATTTTGATCTGATGATAACCAGATCGCAAATCGATCTTAGAGAATACTGTTGCTGCCTTCATCTGATCAAAAAGTTCATCGATCCGAGGTAAGGGATACTTATTTTTTATCGTGAGCTTATTCAGTTGACGATAATCAATGCACATCCGGAAAGTTTCGTCTTTCTTTTTGACAAATAACACTGGGGCTCCCCAAGGTGATACGCTGGGACGGATGTAATTCTTGTCTAACAACTCCTGCAGTTGCATTTTTAATTCTGTTAGCTCTGGTACGCTCATTCGGTAAGGCGCCCGTGACACGGGTGCCTCTCCCGGAATCAATTCAATGGTAAAGTCCACATCTCTTTTAGGTGGCAGTCCGGGTACTTCCTCAGGAAATACATCTACAAACTCCTGTACTACCGGAATGTTGCCCAGCATAGCTGTTTTATCCTTCTGATTTGCGTAACCCACCTGAATAGCATAAATTTGACACTTCTTCTTGATGCATTTGGCTAACTGAGATGCTAATGGGTCGAATCTGTACAGGATGTTTGATTCCTTGTAGCTCCTGCTGCTCTCCATGGTCGTCCTTATAATAGATAGTTTTCGTCTTGCAATTTACTAATGACCAGTGTTTTTCCAGCCAATCCATCCCAATCAGGACGTCATATGAACCCAACGGCAATATGTTCAGGTCTGCCACTATTGGCTGCCCTGCTATGGTTAAAGGGCATTTATTTATTTTGGCCAAGACTCGCCTCTTGGTTCCTATAGCTAATTGAACCAGCCACGGATTTCTGAATTTCTTAGATTGTAAATTACACTGTTCTACTATCTTTGGGCTAACATAACTTAAAGTAGCTCCTGGATCAATAAGAACAGCTAAAGAAAGGTTCGAAATTTTACCTTCAAATTCAACCATAGATGGCTAGTACTCTGCTTGGAAATCCTCCAAAGCTGCATTAATTTTGGGTATACTATGCGCCACGTCCCCAACGGTCGACGCCTCATGAATCTGGGATATCTGGTCTGTCCCTTTTCGATGCGGGCAATTTTTGACATAGTGAGGTCCTCCACAGCCCCAGCATTGCACTGGAGGTCTGGTCACCCCTTCACTTTCTGGCCTAACAAGCTGTTCACTTATTCTAGATTCACTTGCTGGCCTTGCTCGGGATGCACCTCTTGCTACAGATCTACTGTTTATCCCTTTACCAGCTCCCTTACTTCCATTGCTGCGACCTCCCTTGCTGTTTCCAGCCATCCGACTGCTCTTTTTCTCATTCCATCTTTTGTTTGAGGCATCCCCCTTCTATTTATTCTGCTGGTAGTAGATCCTTGCTTTTCGAATGGCTTCATCCATGGTTCTAGGATTGTAAAACTCAATCCGTTCTCTTATATATGCAGGTAAACTGCTCACAAACCTTTGAACCTTGGCTTTCTCCTCCTTGATATAAGGCACATAACGTAGCAGAGAGGTAAAGCGGTTAATGAACTCGTCCATAGTCTGCTACCCCAGTCTTAAATCATGGAACTCTCTTGCTTTCTCATCGTAGAAACGCTCAGTTAGGTACCTTTCTTTGAAGTATTTCTGAAACTTCTCCCAAGTAATGGTTCGTTCGCTGACCCCTTTAACGATCTTGATTTCCTCCCACCACAAGGTTGCCTTACCTTGTAGCTGAAAAATAGCCAGCCTCGCTTAAGTTGTGATCATACTCATACAACTGAAAATATTTATTCATGTTTATTAACCATGCTTCTTCTGCCTCCTCCTGTTCGCCATCAAAATGCGGGGGTTTAATCTTCCGGAATTCTCCCTGCAGCTCCATTTTCTGACGTTTTGAGGTTTGCTGTTGTGGCACATTGTCAGAATGATCCTCCTTGTCTTCTGAATTTTCAGGTGCATTCTGAAAGTCTTGCTCCTCTGTCACCCTCTGTTGTTCCGCGCTGGGGTTAGATGAAGGTGGATTCTGCCTGTCTGATAAACTCTTCAGAATTCTTTCTTGTTCTACTGTTAAACGTGCATGGTCTTCTCGTAAGCGTGCCATCTCATTTTTCAATTCCTGAACAGTTTCAAGTATTGCCAGATTGGTACTTCGTGTTGCCTCACCCAACTGTACCCACAGTTCTAGATTTTCCTGAGGGTTACTACCGTCTCCCTGCATTTTGTTACTTTGCCTTTTCTTTCTTTGGCTTGTCTGCTAGCTTGTTTAGTTTTGTGTGTCACCCCTTCATAACAGAACAACAGTTAAGTATTTTTATCAGTTTTTTTTTTTTTTGTAGATATATATGGTGTATGCTGCTGCACAGTGAAACATGTCATATTGAGGCCACAGTGTTGTAACTGGGCTCTGATACCAATTTGTCACAATCCCCTACACATAAATATACATAGTAAAATAAAAATTTCTATAGTCTAATTATTAAGACCCATACTATACGCATGAGCTGTTACCTCATACGTTACCACCACATATATGCTTTCGAGCTTCATCTAATGGTTATTTAGTCATTCACTATTCTATCCAAGGTTCACCATAATACAATTATTAGCTCATTGGTTGGCATTGGTTGTGATGTTTGCAATATGGTATAAGCGTTAACTTGTTTTGGTGTAACATATATGTTGACCCTTGGCCTAACCCCTAAACCCTCCCCAGCATACGAAGCATTAGTGGGCGCGGGGTTTGGAGGTCCGGCTGTAGACTTTGGCAAACTCAACGCACCTACCACATTGGTTGTATCGGCTTACAGCTGGCCAATTGGCATGGCCAGTACACATGGCCATGTGACACCTTGGTCTTGGGATCCTCGACCTTCCCGCCTCTTCTCCCCACTTCATCTGAATGGTCACGATCTAATTTGGCGATCGAACGGTGGAAATACCTTCCAGGGTCTCGAGTCACTACTTAAACCTCGTGAGCCAAGGTTGGGGTTCATTTGTTCGCATTGTATTGTCGGTTCAGTGCTCTGCCGAGACTCTGGTTCAGTTTTTACAGACTTACAGTTTAGCACCTGCAACCGCTTCACAGGCCGAGAAGGGCCCAGCTCCACCTCCTCTCCGTTGACTTACGCTCTATGATTATTCAATAACCTTCTTGTTATTCCACTGTAATGTTATGATTGATTAATGTGTGCCCTTCTGCTGTTGGGCGAGCACAGGTGGAGTTGCATACCAGTTTATGGAAACGAGGTGATGGTCTCGACAGTGTTTCATTCCGACGGATCCAGGTTGGTTTCGATAACATTTACCTGTCCTTTTCTTTAAACTAGCTCAGAACCTTTCGTTTTTTTTCTAAGTGATTCTTTATGTTTTATTTTCAGACCCTGAGGGTTTGCCGGTTCCATGTTTGAGTTCAAGAGGTATTTTCCAAGAGAACCCTCGCGGTTGCTTATGAGCTATGACCGGTCAGTTTAGAGATTTGTCTGGGGAATCCGTTCCATACAGAACCCATCTTTCGTTTTTCTTGTTCCTTCATGGATTAAGGTGGTTTTCTTTTACGCTGCCGAATCTCGGGTCTATTATTTTTTTTTTTGTGTAATCTCCCAGCTTTGGCCTGGCCGTAAGCTTTATTTGGGAGTTGGCGGAACAGGTCCTTTGTTAAATACTACCCTTATTTTCTGTATACGCATACTATTTTCCTATTAACAGTACACTGCTATATTGTTTTTCTCTTCACTTGACGGCATATGCAGAACTTGGCCTTATGTTCAAGCCCACCGACGGCATAAGCTTTCTTTGAAATATATCTCATGGTATTTGTCTAATGGATATTCATTTTGTCTTCGAAGTTAAATGTCAATGCCATTATATTGTTCTGTGTACAAAAAACGCTCTATATCTTAACGCTGCTAAAATGCGTATTTCAGTTTATGTATCTACATTGTCGACCTATATAGAACAGTTTCTAATTTATGCATGCTAGTCGAGGTCTGTTATTTCTTTGATATACATGCTCTCAGTATAGATAAACGATGATTCCTCCGTTCTGTTTTCTTTTGATTAAGTATGAGGGTTTTCTAATCGAAAACAGAAGGATTTGTACATAGCATGAGGGTTTATCCACTTTACTTCGTTCCTCTTTAACTAGTTTTGTGTTCTTTTATTGCGAAGCTGTGGATAAGTCGCCTAGTTTATATTCAGGGACAGAGTCCCATGTAGCCGTAAGATATTCCTCTGCTTATCTGAGTGATGGTTTTGTATTGCATCTACCAGGTTTACATATATATATATATATATTGGCATGTTCGTTTTCTGTTTGTTTCAATAGATGCATTCCGGCTACAGCCGTGTCCCTTTGCCGGGATCTGAGTATTCTGGACTCGTAATTCATAGCTTATAATATGTAACAATAGTTACGTTTCGGGTATTTCAGTTTATGTTTATTTTGATATAGCTTTCTCGAGCACATACTGCCTCGGTTACCTATGCCTGTTTCGTGCTAGACTACTCTGCACCCGTAACAGACATATAATAAACTACTGTGCACCCGTGATAGGCATATAATAAATGACTTAGACAGAGAATGAATTATCTTTGGTATTGCATACGCTACCCAGGCATTTCCATAACCCAACCCTCTGTATGTTTACTAACTGCCAATTAGTTTCTAAGCCAGGTCTATCAGCGAATAGCCTATTCCTTGACCATACTTATGCGGTTCCAAGTATGTTGTAACAGTACTAAGAGACTATGACAGATCTGATTTACTTCTGTAATCATTTATAAGTCTTGTTTTATGCAAAAGGATTCTGAGATTAGGAACCGTACCTGTTCTGTCAGAATCACAATTAGATACTCAAGCAAGTCACCTGTGCTTCGAGTCTGCTCGTCCACCCAGCCATGAGCTCCATCTTCTGACAGAATTCCCTCCCCCGAGCTATCTTGCAGGCCTCAAGCCCTCAACAAGATCTGGGCACCTAGTGCCTGGTTATCTGGTCCCTACCAGACTTAACCAATTTTTCCTCAGTATCTTCTCTTTTCCTCTTTTCTTCCTCTGGAAAAGAATCCCTTCTGTTTGTCCCAACAGCACAGAACTTCCTCCCTACACCCAGGACTTTTCCTGTTTGGGAGGGCAGTTCAAATCAGTTATGACAACTGATTTCCTTTCTTTGAAATACACCTCCCAGAGACTGCCAGCATTTCAAGAAAACATTCCATTTATTTAATAATGTAGTTATCACAGTTTTGTTTCTTTTAAACATAAACAACAACTACTACTATATTGTCTTTTTACCATAGTAAAATTCACATTTACATTCTACCGGGGCATTACAT
>APFE030696123.1:0-14104 GCA_000404065.3 Pinus taeda | reverse complement strand
ATATATAAATAAATTGAGATTACAATTTGTACACTACTAAAATGAAAAATGCATAACAGTTCTCATATTATTATATTAAATTAATCATCCAGTTCCAAACTATAAAATTTATTAATTAATTTCACTCCCACAGTACGTTATAAAACCTCTGGTATTTTTTGTAACAATCATTTGTTTATTTTTGTTTTCTAATTTAGGGAAGGTCGTTGCCCACATTTCAGATAATGTTATGAAAACACTTGCGCTCACAGTTTGTGAGAAAACCTGTCCTATTCTTAGAATTGGTTGTTTTCTAGTTTGGGGCCGTCATTGCTCAGACTTCCCTAAAATGTTAGGAAACCCGTGTCATAAAACCAGTGGTATTTTCCAGCCACAGAAAACCTGTGCTATTTTTAGTTTGAATCATTTTTTTGTTTTTATTTTCTAGTGTAGGAGACTTCCAGAAAATGCTATGAAACCAATTACACACTGATTATGTCATAAAACCAGTCGTATTTTCAGTCTCAGAAAACCTGTGCTATTTTTACTCTCTATCATTTGTTTATTTTTATTTTCTAGTTTGGGAAAATCGTTGTCAGATTTTCACAAAATGTTATGAAACCAATCACACTCTGTGTCATAAAACCAATCTTACTTTATGGTATATGAAAATTTGTGTTAATTTTAGTATGAATTATTTATTGAGCTAGGGGCTTATTCTACAGTCCAGTATAATATGTAACAATGTCCAGCTACTATCAAAATTTACAATGTCCGATTACTATCAAAATTTAAATTTTATTCATGTCAGCCAAAACAACAATCTAAAAAATAAAAATAAAAATTAAATGGCTATGAACTGATGTTAAATCCTATTTAAAATAAATCAGTCTGATTTATTTTTGTTTTCTAATTTGGTGAAATTTTAACTCAAACTTCCCCAAAATGTTATGAAACCAATTACATTATTAGTGTCATAAAACCAGTGGTATTTTCAGTATCAGAAAATTTGTGCTATTTTTAATCTGAATCATTTGTTTATTTTTATTTTCCAGTTTTGGGAAGTCGTTGATCAGATTTCCACAAATTGTCATGAAACCTGTTATAATCTCACGGTGTGTCATAAAACCAGTGGTATTTTTTAGTCTTATTGACCGACTAACATTAATAAAAATAAATGTTTTTTTTCATTTTTAATCAGTATGCCGAAGGAATATAGGGAGGGTTTTACCAGTCCAAAACCGTTCGCCGATATTATTTTTTCATTTTTAATCATTATGCGGAAGAATATTATAAGTGTATAATAGAGCACAGGCCTTAAGAAAAACATTCTCTTCATTGAGAGGAACCATTAATGAATTGCAAGCATACTTCCTCCTATCCCATAGTTGATCTTGTTAAATAAATTAAAGCAAACCTACGGAGTACTACGCAAACCAGAGTCGATGCAAGCATAAAAACAGAAAACAATACATATTTTCTCCCCCACCTCCACATATTGACTAGGGAGCGCAGCCAAACCATAACATGCCATTGCCATCATGCGTGGCTTACTTAAGAGGGACACTTGGCTTTAACCGTCAGCATTCCTAATCTCTTTAGTTGATGTGGTGATCAACACCCCCATCGGGGAACAAACCACTTTATATAAGCCTTAATTCATCCTATAAATATCCAATCATATCATATCATTGTAACTTTGAGCAACTTAACTGAGTCTCAACACTAGATTCATTGAATAAGCAACCATTCACTGTCCAATAAATGGACCATATTATGCAATTAAGCCTCGAACTACGGGGTCGCCGTTTTATGCAATTAGGCATCGAACTACTTAAACTAGGATTCAAACCCTAGTATCCGTAGGTTATTTGGGCAGAGCCCATTTTACTCTGATAGTCATGCCTTTTTTTATCATATTTGTGTAATTGAGCCTTTTTTACTTCGATTTCTAAACCATTTTAATGTCCGTGCAGCTGAACCGTTTCTAATAATTATACTATGGTTAACAATAATTTTTCTTTTTGGTTTAAATGAAAAATAAAGGAGATATCAAACAACTATAAATACACTAAGGTCTATTTAATGTCTTTAAATCTCTCCTTTCCACCAGAAGAAAAACTGAGTGGTACCCATGCTTGTTGATAATAATGCTCTCGCTTGAGAGGAGTCTTTGCAGTCAAGTGCAGACGGTTTAGAATTTTGTTCCATAGCATAACATCAGGCGTGTTTGCATACAATGGATTCTAAGCCTTCCTCTCCATCTAGAAGCAGCAATGACAGTGAAAGAGAAAGAGATGAAAGGAGCCAATGCAATAGCAGCGAACATACGACAAGTGATGACAGTGATGAAAAGAGGCAATCTGGTAGCAGCGAACGTACTAAAAGTGATGAAACGAGCCCATGGAATAGCAGCCAACATTCTGCAACTGAAAAAGTGATGAAAACAGCCAATGCAATAGCAGCGAACGTACTGCAAGTGAAGAAAGTGATGAAAAGAACTGCAAGTGAAAAAAGTGATGAGAAGAGCCAATGTAATAGCAGCGAACGTACTGAAAGTGATGAAAGGAGGCAACGGAATAGCAACCAATGCACGGCAAGTGAAGAAAGTGATGAAGAGAGCCAATGGAATAGCAGCGAAAATACGATAAGTAAAGAAAGTGATGAAAAGAGCCAAAGCGATAGCAGCAAACGTACTGAAAGTGATGAAAAATGCCAATGGAATAGCAGCGAAATTATTGCAAGTAAAGAAAGTGATGAAAAGAGCCAAAGCAATAGCAGCGAACGTACTGAAAGTGATGAAAAGAGGCCATGCAAAAGAAGCAAACATACTAAAAGTGATGAAAAAAGGCCATGCAAAAGAAGCAAACATACTGAAAGTGATGAAAAGAACCAATGCAATAATGGTCATAGTGATGATAATAGTTATGGTTATAATGATGAAAATGGTTATAATAATGATCATAGTTATAGTGATCAGGGCCATGGCGATCCTCGTCCTCCATCTGGTAGTGATGGTGATGGCACAACGTGTCATCAGTACAAACGCTCAATTAATGGCAGTGTAAGCATAGACGATGGGGAGGCAAAGGAGTGCAATGGAAAAAAGGAAATCCATCTGCAATAAAATCAAGAAAACAAGAAGTTACTGAATCAAGAAATGAAGCAGAGCAGCATTGAGCAAGAAAGGCAAACTTCTTGTGAGGTAGACGACATCCCTGAGCAAACGAAGCAAGAGACAGATGAGCAAGAGAAACGAGACACCAGTCCACAGCAAAGGTGAGAGCCTCACGAACAGTGCGCAAGAGAAACAAAACCCTAATCAAAACCCTAATTGTTTTGAAGTATAAATAATCTCTGGCCAGAGTCACTATATTGTTATTATTATCTTATTAAATACAAGCAGTATTACCAGTCCAAAACCGTTGGCCGATATTATTTTTTCATTTTTAATCATTATGCGGAAGGAATACAGGGAGGGCCTTTACCAGTCCAAAACCATTCGCCGAAAAAGAAACCCTATTTGTCCGACTCTCATTCGACCACCAGTCCGAATTTATGCTATCGACTTCGAGGACCCGGCACACAATTTGCCCTCTGCTCTGCACTGGAAGCTTGGCAGGATCGACGGCAGGATCGTCATTGCATCTTCCACTTCCTGTCGCCTGCGGCAAACCGAAACTCCCCCGGCTTCCCGGCTCGCACCAGGAAGAGTTCCGACCTTGCAGTCTAGATTTCTGTCCAGATTTCAGTTTCAGAAGGGTTTTAGGGGGATGCCATTGCGAACACCGATTCCACTCTAGCGCCGATTCTACTATACAAACAGAGCTGCACCGATTGACTATACAAACAGAGCTGGGCGCACACATGTCAAGGGAAAGTGAAAAGTTTTTTAAGGTTTTTTTAATCAGACGGCTGATTTTTGTTTAATCGTCTAACAAGAGATCTAACGGTTAAGAGTAGGACAGAAAGGCATTTGGGGGAGTTCATTTTAGAGGGAAACGCCTTATGGCGTAAATATGATGTTTCCTTTCTTGTAAATTAGAACTCAAATAATGTTGGAAGAGTCATCTCTAATGGTCAACCCTATAAAATAGCTCTGTGGTCAGTTAACATTCTCCCTGATTACAGAAATGTGGTTTTCAATACTGAAAATATGATAACCTTGAGTTATTAGAGTTGTGATTTTAGCCATTTTTTTCTTTATCTCAAATTATTTAGGCTCATGCAACTTGTTAAAGTTGAAGCACAAACTTATCTGGATGTTGATCACTTTTGTTGCAAGTTGTTTATTCTAATTTGAGCATAAACTAGCAAAATGTAATTATAGAATCTAGACTCAATATACAATAATTGCTTATATGCAGTACATAATTAATCAAGTTACCCACTGGTCTAGTTTATAGTAGACAAAATAATGTGTATCTGATATCTCAAAGAGTAGTTATAACAAAACATAAAATTTTCATTTTGTTTCTGTTATGGTTTTGTTGATGCCTAGTTTGTGTGTATGTATATTGTAGCATGTCACGTGCTTGATATTATATTAAATTATTAATAGATTGGGTATCGTGGGTGATAAATTCTATGGAAATTGCTTTTTTTTCTAATTCAACATTTTCTCTTGGTGTCTAAGATTAAGCTTTCTTGTTCAATGCACTACTTTTCTACCTTGGATAATGAAGTGTGTTTGGCCTCTCTTTTACCAAATATACATGCACGTGCTACTATAGAATCTACTTAAAATATGATTATCTCGTTGTAATATGTTAATGTACAAATATCACAAATGAAAATGGAACCTGTTGGAGGGTTTGCTTGAGATTCTATTGATGAAAATACTGCCCCTTTTGAAGAGAATTCCCTCACTGCAGTGTGTTTGCTAAAAAGGGAAAACATTACAAGAGATAATATTGATTACTTGTGGTAAATAACAAGGTGAGACACCATAGTTTCCATATCTTGTTTTCTCATTGAAAGTTTTCGTTGACTAGTGGCAATTAGTGTGGTTAGAGTTGAAAATTTTAGTGGATTGTTCTTGTGAAGGAGCATGCTTAGATCTCAATTTTGTATATTGTTTAATTTGAACTTTCAAATTGTATGTTAATATTGCTACTTTTGATTATTCATGGGATTCTACCTTCTTTGTTAAGATTGATATCTATATATGATGTTTTTCATCTTTCTCCTTTCCTATAATGAATTATCGCTTTCTCATTTACCATACTTGTACTGGCCCATACATTGAATGTGTGTGAAACTCGAAAAAAAATAAATTATTTAGACCTCATAAATGGGAGAAGAGGAGTACTAACATGAATCATGGGATTTATAAATTTGTTGTTGCATTCCCATGTAATTATGCTATTTTATATTTTGTCTTAAATATATGTCATTTGCCCTCATTTCAATTGTATTGATGTTGTAGTTTCCAACATGCTTCCTATATAAAATTGACAAGAAGGGTATCTCATGATGCTTAGTTCATTAGAATTTGATTTAAACGTAAGTTTTTAATTCATAGGCATGAATACATGGCTTCATGCATTCCTAGACATTAATTAAATGATTTCTTGAGTAGTGTGGAAGTTGATGAATATGAACCTGATGAGCCCCAGAAATGGGTAATTATATGAGCTCACTTGGCCTCCTAACTCAACTTAATCCACCATTATCATTAGTTTATTGCATGTTTTTTATTATATTTATGCTAATAGAGTGAATTGGTTTAGACATTAAGCCATGAAGTCTAATGTGTGCTTTATACAGATTTTTGGTCAATTTTGAGACAAAGTCAAAGGTTTAATCAGCATTTGGCAGCCAATATTCGAGGAAAACAAGGGAGAGGATTTTTAATAGGGTGTCCCCCTCATTTATGACCCCCTACCTTGAATCCTTCTTCAAAAAGCTCAGAGCACAAGCAACCACATCAATGCATCAAAGGGGCAGCGGAGCAAGTGAAGAAGAACTGTTGTCTATCTCTAGTCTTGGGAGCCAGGCATCCTTGATTTTAGGAGAGTTGTTGGAGGCTCCAGTTGTATAAATAGGAGGGCTTAGGTTCTTAGTAGTTAATTTGGATGTTAGTAAACTTTTCGCACTTTTGTTGCATCTCTTACCTAGCTAATTTTTGAGCTTACTTTTGTGAACAATTTTATGTAATGTGACTATTATTTTGATAATGGAGATGAAATATTTTCTGAGCCAACACTGGGTTCTTTCAGAGGGCTAAAGCTCTTGGGTTAGGGCCTAACCCAAGCTTCCCAACACCTCTTGTTTTGTTTCAGTTTATGAATTAGTTGTTCTTAGATAGATTTCTTCCTTGGTTAGAATAGGTTGTTTTTGGTTATTTACATAATTGTTTCCATTTTAGTTTGCTGAAGTAGGTTAAATAGTGTTAGGAGAAAGATACAAAAAGGCCATCAATAGAGCCTTGACCTCCTTTCCTCCCTTTGGGACCATGAGCTGAGGTCAAGACAATCTTGCTGCCACAAAAACACAATTTTGCTTCCTCCATGCAATTTCTAGTGTTATAGTTTGATTCAGAGGTTAATGTTTTGCTTCAGATCCATTTTACCATACTCATTTCTATTTTTATAATAAATCTCTTTCCATGCTTTTATTTCCATATAGCATCATTCAACATTCTATTTTTCTAGATCAGCATTTAGGTTAATATGAGATATAGTTCTGTGTTTTTTTGGTACAGCTAGTTCTTTTCTTGCTCAGTTTCAGTGCTTGATTTGTAGCTCTCTTATAATACATCTCTGCTCATAAGAAGCCAATAAAGCAGACATCATCTCTTTTGCTACATGTTTCACAGGTCATTCACAGACCTTCACAAATCTGCCTTAATTTTTGCACTTTTCTCATAAGCTTTCCTCTCGTCTCTTGAACAAATCCAACCATCATTTTCTTTCCTAATCATCCTTGATGAGCTTCAAACACCTTAACGCACCCCTCTAGTCTTCAGCTACCCTTTCCCACCATTTTTTCCACCTTTAAACCCTCTAAAATATCTCTTGACATTCTCCTGTAGATCCTCTTGTAGATCCTCCTTTAGATCCCCTACAGCCTTTTGTAGGATTCCCTGTAAGTGACTTTTTTAAGTCTGATTGCAGGGAAAGCCTCCAAAAGGTTGCTAGAGGCCTCCTAGGATCCCTCCACACCTTCCTACACCTCTTCAAACTCCAAAGTCAGCCTCCATCACCACCTAATTGCTACCACATGCACAAACAAATAAATTACATGCATGATAATTTCACATAAAACACATAAAAACCCAAAAAGATGTTTTTTTCTCATTTCCTTCTAGAAATAGCTTGAATAGATGTATTTTACTTTCTTAGTAGGTAATGGCATTCATCTCATAGGTTTTCATCTCTCTTTCTACAAAAGTAGGGTTAGTTGGTAAATTAGGGTTTGTCAGGTTGTGCTTTACATTCCAGTCTTCTTTCTCTTTCTGCAAGTAGAATAGCCTTTGTAGAGTAAGATTTCCTTTCTTTCATCACATTTAAAGCTTCTTTTGGAATCCATAGAAGTTGGCTTGAGCTCCTAGTGATCTTGTGCCAATTGACCAAGTGACTACCTGTAGTAAGAACTAGTACTTATGCATACAACACCATCGCTTCCAAGTTTGTTACGAACTACTGTGTTGATAAAAGTAATGTAGGAAGCCCCAAGAGTTGCAGCATTATTGCTGCAATACTGGTGCTCACCACTTTTTGGTGCCGTTGTCAGGGAAGCATCAGAGTATTTTGTGATTATTGCCTTCTTCTATTTTCTACTGCAACATTCTTCTAACTAGTTTATTTCAGCAAAAGTAGAGTAGTTGTTTCATTTCAATTTTGCAAATGTAGATTAGGCATTTCCCTTCTTCCATTTCAATCCTGTAATTTCCATTTCAAAAAAAATAGATTATTCCTTTCAATTCTGTAATTTCCATTTTAGCAAAAGTAGATTAGTCCTTTCAATTTTGCAATTTCCGTTCTAGTAAAAGTAGATTAGTCATTTCCTTGCTTTCATTTCAGTTCTTCAATTTCAGTTTAGTAAGTTCATTTCAGTTAGTTGCAATTTGTTTGTACAATCAATTTCAGTTTTGCAGGTACATGCAGTGAAAAAACAAAACCAACCAAAAAGATTTCCTTTCATGCCTCATAGGAATAGAGATAATTCAGAAAAATGTTTGCCCACACCCCCACTGCTTCACATAGCCAACTTTCTCTCTTCTTCAGTGGCTACAATAAAGAAAAACCCTTAGGTAACAGCGAGAGATATTTGAAGAACTAATATGGGAAGAAGAAGAAGAAAACATTCCTTTGGAGCCAATGGCTGAAAACAGAAATGTTGAGAGCAGTACCTTTTCTTCCAATTCATCCATTAAAGGTGAAATTGGAAGCATGCTGGAAGACCTCAAGAGTGAGATACTACAGATTCTTGCCATGAAAATGGATGCCTTACATATCAAAAGGAAACAAGAGGAATCAGAGAGGGCTTTGACCATTTTTTTCCCTAGATGCACCATGAGGAATCCTAGGAATGAATGCCCATTGAACTCTATAAAAGTTTGTTCAATCTGTGAAGAAATTCATTCTACAGACAACTGCCCGGCCTTGCCCGAACGTAAAGATGTATACCAATGGGCAAAAGAAGTCATTGAACATATCTATTACATAAACAAAAAGAGGTCACATGGACTTAGACCATACTAGCAAGGGATGCAAGGGACATCTCATGCATACTACAACCCCAACCAAGTCACACTCATACCTTCTTGGGGCCACCTTGCTCATCCTTCCTGGTCGACGCCTCCTCCTTGGTCCTTCACATCTCCATGTCATGCCCAACCAGACACCCACTCATTTCAACTCTATGCTAAGCCGCAACCTCAGTGGAATGCATCTCATCAGGGGTGGAGGTCGCAGTACAACTCTCGTCCTGCTCTTTTCCCTCCACCACCTGTTCAAGCACAACCATTGCCTCCTGCTCCACCAAGGCAACCCCAAATGCTTGCCCAACCGAACCCAAACTTGAACAACAGGTAGGCCCAGCAAGTACATAGTGTGGAACCACCATTTCCAAACCCACACATTGGAGTAGCTCAACCCAATTATAATGCTGAGGTACAACACTTCCAAACAACCCCTCTTGAGCTCAATGATATTCACCATAGCTCAGGAAGAGTATTTCAAAAAAGAGATTATATTGATATCATTGAAGGACCACATCAAGCACAAGAATATGCAAAAGAGAAGATCAAAGAACCGTGGGCTACACTTGATGAAGAGAAGACATCAGAATCAGAGATCGAGAGAGCTCCCTCATGGTTACCAACAAATCCTCCATTTATTCAAGAGAAAAATCAACAAAAAGGGGAAGATGTGAAAGTCATGATAAAAGAAGACATGAAGAATGATCCAGATTAGTAAAAGGAACTAGGACATCACAACCATATTCAAATATGGTTCCAGACAGTCATTAAGTTGTAGCAATACTCTCTTCCTCAACTATGCTTGATTCCTTCAAAGTCAAATCATTTGGTCTCTGAAATCCCGATACATGTCAAAGTATACATTTCAAGCCTCCACATTATTTTGTCTATCATCTTGATGTGCACATGGCTCTATTGGAAGTATTCTTATACTTGAAAATGATTTTGTTTTTCAAGTAGGGTAGGGTAGAGATAAAAGAAAAAAGAAAAAATCAAAAATAAGAGGGAAAAAAATAAACATCTAAGGTGAAATCCTCCTCAGAGGCGCCTCAGATTAGCTCATTGATTGAAAACCTCCATGGGGCGGTCAATGGGTTGAAAGGAAGAGAAAAGAAAAAGAGAATAAGATCCCTGGGTAAAAACCTCCCTTGGAGGCGCCCAGAGCAGGAAATTAGGGTGAAAACCTCCTTGAGGCACCCTAGTTGTTTTCCAAAAAACAGAAAAAGAAAAAGAAAAATGAATTTCCAGTTGTATTGCAGGTTTGTAGGAGAACTTCAAGAAGCAGTAGTAGGTGCCAAGAAAGCTCTGAGACCAATAACAACACCTTTCCTACTTTCCCTCACCTTTCTCCATCATTCTTGACATTCTTTCCACCTCGTTGTGCTTCTTTTTTGAAAACTGTGTTTTCTACAAGAGGCTCCTGTAGAAATTACAAAGAGATAGAAATGGATTTTAAAAGAAATTTGGGGAATAGGGAAGCTTCATAAAAGGTTTATAAATCCTCCTGCAATCTTCAAACCTCTCTTCCATCATTTCCAAGCCTGCATCACACCACAAGCTTATTTTTCTTACTGTTCAAAAAACTGCAGGATGCTCTGATACAAAAATACATAGAGCATAAATTTGTTTTTTCTCTAACTTCAAAACCATGCATCCATTTAAAAAAATGTTTTATGGGGTGTTGCAAATGGATGATGGTAACATGCTCAAGCAATTTCAGCAACTTCGAGTGCACGGTTACAAAGAAATTGGCCTCCATCACCTTCAGCGATTTTGCATTTGCTCCATATCCATGCATCCATTTAAAAACTTGTTTCATGGGGAGATGCATATGGATGATGCTAACATGCCCAAGAAATTTCAGCCAATTTCAGTGCATGGTTTCCAAGAAATTGACCTTCATCACCTTCAGCCATTTCTAGTTTTTCTAGAAACTTGTGCATCCATTGACCAAAAATTTTCTATGGGAGGTGCATAATGATGATGGAAACATGCTTAGAAAATTTCAGGTTAATCCAGTCTACCATTTAGGAGCTATGGACAAAACAAGTCACTATCCCATTAAAATCTAGCATCAGCAACATGAGGGTGTAAATCTAAAGGTTGAAGCAGAAAAATGCAGCTTAGATCTAGCCAGAGGATACCTGCACAAGAAAAACAACCACACATCAGACGACAAAAGGCATACAGTAGTAGGGATACAGACATGCAGCAACAGAATATGAGAATGCAACATCAAAAGAACCAAGCAGCACTGCAACACGATCATTCGACTTGCAGGTAAGTGTCTAACCCGTTCCTCTATTGCATCTGTATAATTCGAAACTACATAAATGAAGGAAATGGTTGAAGATTAAACCTAAAAGGTGGCCAGCTAATTGGTCACCCTCGTCTAGTTCAACCACACTCATCTGAAGATCACAATGCATGTGTGTCTAATCAACTCACAGAAAATAAAAAAAGACAAGTAGTGGAAGATGTTGAACTCCAATGCAAATGATGGGAAGTGATTGTCGGTAGGAAGCATAAATTCTCATGATAAAACTGCAGTGGGGACCAATGATTCGAATAATGGTAACGTACCATTTTCGCCACCACATCTCGTCACCGGAAACCTCTCCCGTAAGCATAAGTATGCTCTCTCGAGCTTATTCACCACCTTTGTTTCCATTTTTATCGACGTGCCCTCGACTGTAGTGAGCTCCCTACCACCTCTAAAGCATCAAAACCATCGCTCTCTGTCATTTTCAGAACTCCACTTATCAGGTTCTACAGGAACACTATCAGGTTCTACAGTTGAAGTAATAGGTCCTACAGGAGCCCTTTCTACAAGAGTACCAGTGAGCAGTTTTGTAGAAGAAAAAACACGATTTTCATTCAAATTCGGGCTCGAAGAGGTAGGCTCAGTGCAAACCCACTTTGCATTTTCATATATACGAGGGGTGATGTGATTTTATGAAGGAATTGAGCCTGAAAAGGAAGAGGAATTGCATTCAAAAGCTCTGCTTGCCTCTTAAGAAAAAACATAGTTTTTTTCTGTTCTTTGTTTCTGAAGTATTGTCTCCTTCTCCACCTTGGTACTCACATATACAAGGAGTAATGCAATTTTAATGAGAATTAAGTTTAAAAGAAAGAGAAATTGCATTAAAAGTCTATCTGTTTTTTAAAGAAAAATACAATTTTTTTCCTCTCTTTCCTGGTTTTTGAAAATTGTTGTCTCCTTCTCCACTTGAGGCATTCCAAAGAGTCTAAACATAATGACAAGAGAATTTATGCAGAAGGAACCTCTAAACTCAACCAGGCTACACGAACACCCTGAGGTAGTAGCCCTTTTTACCAGAGCCAATTAGATGCCATTCTTTGAAAAAATTCATGGGTATGATGAAGACATAACACACGAGTTTGCCATGTCCTTGATACCTCACTCAAAAACCCATGCCATTGTTAGGTTCAGGGGTCTCACCATAGAAATCACCCTAGAGTTCATTAGTAGGGTTACCAGTCTCCCACTTGGACTACGCTGGAGCAAGGAGGAAAAACCACTAGGTCAAGTTGCCAAGAAAACCTTCTTCCAACTAGATGAACATCCTGTAGAGGACAAAAATGGCATCACAAGAGCAAACATGCCTTACCATTGGGATGAGGTTAGTTATCAGATTATCAAATACATCTCCTGTGAAGGAAGGTACAACATAGTTTATGGGTACCATTTCATACTTTTGCATGAGTTAAGATATGGCATGGATCTTCCTACACCACAAAAACTCAGTATTCTCTATTTTCTTCTCTAGTCCCTAATAAATTCCAACATCAAATTGAAGGCAGGATTCCCACACCAATTGGCTCGCCATGGGCTAGTTAAACTGCTCGTGGGGGAGGCCCTCCACACCTTCACAATACCCACAGTCTGGGAGATTTTCAGAAATATGACAAAGGAAGATGATGTAAAAGCCCTCACATATGACCTCAGTGAATCTGAAAGTGAGGGAGAAGAAAAAAAGGAGAAGATGAGGAGGAAACCAAAGAAGAGGAAGAGAAAACACAAACAGAGAAAGAGGAACCTGAAACACTGAAGGAAGAAACCCAAACAAAGGAAGAAAAACATGAAATAGAGAAGGATAAGACCCCAGTAGAGAAGAAGAAGGATCCTAGGACAGGAGGAAAAAGGACTAAAGAAGAAAGGAAAAAGACTAAATCAGTGAAGACAAACACTACAACAGAGAGGGAAAAAACTAAACAAGAAGAGGAGGAAGCTAAAACAAGGATAGAAGAAACAAAACCTGCATAAGAAGAAAAGACAAAAGAAAAAAAACAGAAGCAAAGAAGGAAGAAGTGTCTCTTGAAACACTGGAAAGGGAGGCATCATTTGTTCTTACTGCACTCAACACTCCAATTAATCCCAAACTAAAGAGAAAAAGGCAACCATCCATGTATTTCAAGGCTTGAAAAAGCACCAAGATAAAAATAGGGAAGCCATAACCACCCTCAAAAGAATCTATCACCAATGAAGATTTTCCTACTGTCAAAAATGAGGAATCTTCATCAAGAACCCCCATCACCTATGAAAGAGGAAGCCCTAGATCTTCCACTTGGAGAGAAAGGATAAAACTAGATATCATTTTTGGGATTCAACTGCGTTAAGTAAGTCATTCAAACATATGACCATTTCCATGAGAGGTAGTCGTAACTGACTAATTTCTCATGATTTTTGAATAGTTCACTTAGCACTCATTGCATCGGTAATTTCTCATTATTTTTGAATAGTTCACTTAGCACTCATTGCATCGGGTGATGCTCACAGGGGTGAAGAAGTGGGATTGAAACGAGTGAAATGTGGAGAAAGAATCACATAGCATCAATCATCACTTCCCGGGCTTGCACCCGGTAACCAGGACTTCCCAGGAGGTCACCCATCCCAGAACTCCTCTGGCTCAAGCGCACTTAACTGTGGAATTTTTCCCACAATCAAGCCCACTTAGGTTGCTACCCCATTTGCAAAACCTTAGCAAGTATTGTGCCTCATGAACCATTCAAGTAGAGATCCCTTGACTCTTTTTGAATTTAAGTATGGGGGATTACATAGTGCATTATATTAGATATCATTTTTGGGATTCAACTGCGTTAAGTAAGTCATTCAAACGTATGACCATTTCCATGAGAGGTAGTCGTAACTGACAAATTTCTCATGATTTTTGAATAGTTCACTTAGCACTCATTGCATCGGGTGATGCTCACAGGGGTGAAGAAGTGGGATTGAAACTAGTGAAATGTGGAGAACGAATCACATAGCATCAATCATCACTTCCGGGGCTTGCACCCGGTAACCAGGACTTCCCAGGGGGTCACCCATCCCAGAACTCCTCTGGCTCAAGCACGCTTAACTGTGGAGTTTTTCCCCACAATCAAGCCCACTTAGCT
>APFE030696122.1:78737-92344 GCA_000404065.3 Pinus taeda | reverse complement strand
TCTTCTCTCATGCACGGTTAACCTACAAATGACCCTCCATGCGCTTTAAATAGAATTCATGGACCAATCGGGTGTCAAGCCACGGATCAAGTGTCGGTAATACCGAGGAGAGAATGAACCGTCGGATCACTACATATCGTGACCGTCGGATTGTAAGTTACAAAAACGTACAACGGTAAAGAAACACACTTTACCTAACTCTATACCTAACTCTATACTGGACCAAGTTGAACTTAACTATTTCCTATGTGTCGGAATATCCTAACAAGCATGTTGCACATAACATAAATGTTCATCCCAAAGTTTGGGATGCTTGTTGCAATAGCCTCTGAGCAAATGGATCACTGTCCTGTTGACCAATTCTGTTTGGACATCTGTCTATGGATGAAAGGTTGTGCTCTTCTTTAGTTTGGTGTCCATCAGTTTCCACAGACTCGACCAAAACTTCCCAACAAATCGGGTGTCTCGATAAGATATAATGGAAGTGGGTAATCCAAAAAGAACTCATACATGCTGAAATAACAACTTTGCAGTTTGTTCAGTTGTAATCTGTTTGTTACAAGGGATCAAAATACACATTTTGCTGAACCTATCCACAACAACATATAAATAGTCATGACCTTTTCTAGATTTAGGCAGTCCTCCAACAAAGTCCATGGAAACACTTTCCCAAGGATGCGAAGGAACTAGTAGTGGAGTGTACAAGCCTAGTTTTCTATTGTTGGGCTTTCTTTTAGCACACATGGTACATACTCTTACATATATAGAAACTGTCTCATTCATTTTTGGCCAATAACAAAATCTTTGCAGCTGTGCAACCGTTTTACTTACACCAAAGTGACCTGATATTAGAGAAGTGTGTGCTTCTCGAATTACCTTTACTCTTTCAGTTTGTGGAATGCATAGCTTCCCAAAATGATACAAGAGTCGGTCCTTAACATGATAATCCAATTCTTCTACTCGTTTATCTTGACTTAAAGTTGCATATACATCTTTAAAATCTATATCTTGAGCATATTGTTCAATGTAGCTCTCATGCAATACTGAATTATGCTTAAGTATAGTAGATGCATTTATAATTGGTCTAGACAACATGTCTGCAACTTTATTGTGTATGCCCTTTTTATATCTGATGACTAAATGAAATTGTTGTAGAAATCCCATCCATCTATAATGTCTTGATTGCTGCAACCTAGTTTGGGAGTGTAGATATTGAAGTGGTTAATGATCAATATGTATAACTATCTCTTTGTCCATTAAATTATGTTTCCACTTTTTCACACTCTGTACTAATGCATAAAATTCTTTATCATATGTGGGATAGTTAACTACTATAGAATTAAATGTCTCAGAATGATAACATACGGGTCTACCGTGCTGTATTAACAATGCTTCCATGGCATAGTCAATGGAATCCATTTGAATCTCAAATGGTCTTTGAAGATCGGGCAGTGCTAGTACTGGTGTTGTACTAATCTTTTCTTTCAAGGTGTCGGAGGCTTTCTCTTGTTTGCCTCCCCATTGAAACACCTTGTTCAATCTTGTTAAAGCATGTAAGCGAGCTGCAATTAAGGAAAAATTAGAAATAAACTTTCTCCAATATTGTGTTGCTAGTAAGAAGCTTCTAACTTCTGTAACAGATTTGGGTTTAGGCCAGTTTACAATGACTACAACCTTAGAGGGATCTATCTTCAATTCACCACCCCCTACTATATGTCCCAAATAATTCAAAGATGTTTTGTCAAATTCACATTTTGAAAGTTTAACATAAAGATTTTCTCTTTTCAAAACATCTAGGGTCTGCTTAACATGCTTTAAATGTTCTTCCCACGTTTTGCTGAATATAAGAATGTCATCCAAAAATACAATAACAAAATCATCAAGAAAAGGTCGGAGCACATCATTCATTGCTCTCATGAAATTGGCAGGAGCATTAGTTAAGCCAAAAGGCATCACCAGCGACTCATACAATCCCTGCTTTGTTTTGAAAGCAGTCTTCCATGCATCTTGTTGTGCAACTCTGACCTGATGATATCCACTATGCAAGTCTAACTTGGAAAAATAAACATCTTCTTTTAATTGATCTAATAGATCATCTATACGAGGAAGGGGATAATGATTTTTTATCGTTATCTTATTCAGTGCTCGATAATCAATGCACATTCTCCACGAGGCATCTTTCTTTCTCACCAAGACAATTGGAGACCCACATGGTGATGTGCTAGGTTTGATGAACCCCTTCTCGAGCAACTCCTGCACCTGCTTCTTGATTTCGACATTCTCTAAAGCGGACAACCTGTACATTCCAATGTTAGGCAATGGAGCATCTCGCTGCAAATTAATATCATTCACTATTTCCTTTTTGGGTGGCAGACCTTTAGGTTCTTGAAACAAGATACCATATTCTAAAACAACTTTTTCTAAATCAGCGTGTCGTTTAGCATCACAACCCTCAAATACATTGGTTTTATTAGGTTTCTTTTCCTTTACAACCATCAGTAGAAATTGTTTGCATGAATTTACAATTTGTTTCATCTGCCCTGAGTTTATGAGAGTATAATTATTCTTGAGCTTATGAGCCCTTACAATATATTCGATTCCATCTTTAACAAGTAGATACTTGTTCTCAGCTCTATGGAAAATAGCTTTTCTATCATACAAGTAAGGACTTCCTAAAACAATTCCACATATATCCAAAGGAACTATATATAACTCAACCTCATCTACAAATGCAGACCCAAAAGAAAACTTAAGTTTACATTGTCTAGTCACTTATAATTGTGCTTTATCACATAACCAACCTAATGGGTATGGCTTCTTGTGAGGTGTAGTCAGTAATCCCAACTTCTTTACAATTGCTTCAGAAATTAAATTTACTTGTGAGGCACTATCAAACAAAGTATCAATCTTTTGATGCTTGGAAATAACTTGAATATGAAAAAGCTCACGTATTTTTCTCTCATTTTCTTCATTATTAGTAGACTGTGCAGAATTACTAGTAGATGCTTAAGAATTTTTACCTTTTATACCTGTGGTTGCAATTGTTGCTTCATCTCCTGAGTCTGATCCCAAATCCTTTTGAATAGATGCAACAATCTTCTTCTTCGTGCCCTTGAACTTCTTAGGTCTTAGCTCCAGATGCAGAATCCAACAGTGCTCATCATCATGCCCATCCTTCTTACAGTGAGTGCATGAAGACTTGCTTTTCTGTGCAGTGTTTGTCTTCCTCTCTTTCCATTTCTGTCTTCTTTTCTCCTTGTTTTTGCTCGCAGTGGGTTGGGATGATCCCCCAACTTCTGGGTTCCCATTCTTACCTCTAGCTTCTAGATGTGTAGCTGTGCAACCGTTTTACTTACACCAAAGTGACCTGATATTAGAGAAGTGTGTGCTTCTCGAATTATCTTTACTGTTTTAGTTTGTGGAATGCATAGCTTCCCAAAATGATACAAGAGTCGGTCCTTAACATGATAATCCAATTCTTCTACTCGTTTATCTTGACTTAAAGTTGCATATACATCTTTAAAATCTATATCTTGACCATATTGTTCAATGTAGCTCTCATGCAATACTGAATTATGCTTAAGTATAGTAGATGCATTTATAATTGGTCTAGACAACATGTCTGCAACTTTATTGTGTATGCCCTTTTTATATCTGATGACTAAATGAAATTGTTGTAGAAATCCCATCCATCTATAATGTCTTGATTGCTGCAACCTAGTTTGGGAGTGTAGATATTGAAGTGGTTAATGATCAATATGTATAACTATCTCTTTGTCCATTAAATAATGTTTCCACTTTTTCACACTCTTTACTAATGCATAAAATTCTTTATCATATGTGGGATAGTTAACTACTACAGGATTAAATGTCTCAGAATGATAACATATGGGTTTACCGTGCTGTATTAACACTGCTTCCATGGCATAGTCAATGGCATCCATTTGAATCTCAAATGGTCTTTGAAGATCGGGCAGTGCTAGTACTGGTGTTGTACTAATCTTTTCTTTCAAGGTGTCAGAGGCTTTCTGTTGTTTGCCTCCCCATTGAAACACCTTGTTCAATCTTGTTAAAGCATGTAAGGGAGCTGCAATTAAGGAAAAATTAGAAATGAACTTTCTCCAATATTGTGCTGCTAGTAAGAAGCTTCTAACTTCTGTAACAGATTTGGGTTTAGGCCAGTTTACAATGACTGCAACCTTAGAGGGATCTATCTTCAATTCACCACCCCCTACTATATGTCCCAAATAATTCAAAGATGTTTTGTCAAATTCACATTTTGAGAGTTTAACATAAAGATTTTCTCTTTTCAAAACATCTAGGGTCTGCTTAACATGCTTTAAATGTTCTTCCCACGTTTTGCTGAATATAAGAATGTCATCCAAATATACAATAACAAAATCATCAAGAATAGGTCGGAGCACATCATTCATTACTCTCATGAAAGTAGCAGGAGCATTAGTTAAGCCAAAAGGCATAACCAGCCACTCATACAATCCCTGCTTTGTTTTGAAAGCAGTCTTCCTTGCATCTTGCTGTGCAACTCTGACCTGATGATATCCACTATGCAAGTCTAACTTGGAAAAATAAACATCTTCTTTTAATTGATCTAATAGATCATCTATACGAGGAAGGGGATAATGATTTTTGATCATTATCTTATTCAGTGCTCGGTAATCAATGCACATTCTCCACGAGGCATCTTTCTTTCTCACTAAGACAATTGGAGACCCACATGGTGATGTGCTAGGTTTGATGAACCCCTTCTCGAGCAACTCCTGCACCTGCTTCTTGATTTCTACATTCTCTAAAGCGGACAACCTATACATTCCAATGTTAGGCAATGGAGCATCTCGCTGCAAATTAATATCATGCACTATTTCCTTTTTGGGTGGCAGACCTTTAGGTTCTTGAAACAAGATACCATATTCTAAAACAACTTTTTCTAAATCAGCTTGTCGTTTAGCATCACAACCCTCAAATACATTGGTTTTATTAGGTTTCTATTCCTTTACAACCATCAGTAAAAATTGTTTGCATGAATTTACAATTCGTTTCATCTGCCCTGAGTTTATGAGAGTATAATTATTCTTGAGCTTATGAGCCCTTACAATATATTCGATTCCATCTTTAACGAGTAGATACTTGTTCTCATCTCTATAGAAAATAGCTTTTCTATCATACAAGCAGGGACTTCCTAAAACAATTCCACATATATCCAAAGGAACTATATCTAACTCAACCTCATTCACAAATGCTGACCCAAAAGAAAACTTAAGTTCACATTGTCTAGTCACTTGTAGTTGTGCTTTATCACATAACCAACCTAATGGATATGGCTTCTTGTGAGGTGTAGTCAGTAATCTAAACTTCTTTAAAATTGCTTTAGAATTAAATTTACTTGTGAGCCACTATCAAACAAAGTATCAATCTTTTGATGATTGGAAATAACTTGAATATGAAAAATCTCATGTTTTTTTCTCTCATTTTCTTCATTATCAATAGATTGCACAAAATTTCTAGTAGATGCTTTAGAAATTTTACCTTTTATACCTATGGCTGCGATTGTTGTTTCATCTTTTGAGTCTGACCCCAAATCCTTTTGAATAGCTGCATCAATCTTCTTCTTCTTGGCCTCGAACTTCTTAGGTTTCAGGTCGAGATGCAGAATCTAGCAGTGTTCATCGTCATGCCCATCCTTATTACAGTGAGTGCATGAAGACTTTCTTTTCTGTATAATATTTGTCTTCCTCTCTTTCCATTTTTGTTTTATTTTCTCCTTATTTTTTCTTGCAGTGGGTTTGGATGATCCCCCACCTTCTGGGTTCCCATTATTACCTCTATCTTCTAGATGCGTAGCCTGAACGAATACCTCATCTATACTAGTGGGATTAAACATGAGGATAGTGTGCCTCATGTAGCTGTGTGGACCACCTATATACTTCAACAGAGTCTCAGCTAAGTCTAAAGAAATTCCTAGAATCAAAGCTCTTTTCCTAAATTCTTGGGTGTAACCTTGTACACTTTTCCCTTTTAATTGTTGAAGAGTTTGCCAGCTCATCATGGTTTGCTGCATGTAGGCTAGTGGATAGAATTACTTTTTAATTGCAGAAACAAATTCACTCTAGATAGAAAGAATCTTACCATGTTTCTTCATGTCATCTTGTGTCCTGCCTTCCCACCATACCAAGGCAGTGCCTCCAAGGCATAGGTTGGCTAGCTGAATCTTACTCTTGTCTGAGTCAATGCTCTGCACTCTTCAATAAACATCAATTTGTCTGATCCAATTATCTAGCTTCTCTGCATTCAACTCTCCATCATATATTGGTAAATCAAATTTAACATCTAATTTAATCAAATATGTCTTCTTTTTATTTTCAGGGCTATTAGGAGGTGTGAGAAATTTTTCTTCTTTCCCTTTTCCTTTAGAGTGGTCACGGAGGAGAGATTCTTCTACTCCCTTGTCTTGTTTGGAGCTTGATGAATCTTCATCTCTATGTTTCTTAAAGTCCCTATACATTTCCTCCACCATGGATCTCAGGGTCATAAAACTATCCATGAACTAGGGGTCTGATTCCAAAGGATTTTCTTCTGACATTTTCCTCTTAGAATAGACTCTTCCAATTTCCATGTTAGTTTCAACCAACTCTCCTTTTTCTAATTTAAGCTTTGATCTATTTAGCATTCAACAACAAAATCCAGCACAAGCTTGTCTAACCTTAGTAACCTAGAGTTCTGATACCACTTGATTTGGAATTTATCCAGGACAAATAATTAAAGGTATTACAGACCCATGTGTATGGATGTGCCTATGTTACTTATGCAACGGATCGATAAGATTGCTAGAATACATAGACATTGAGGCAATCAGAGAAAACATAACAGTTAAACATGTAAAAGAAACAATTTAATAAGGAGTTCACCCAATGCTCCTGGGTTATGTCTCCTAGTCCAGCCTTTCAGTGGTGGCCTTTCTATTATGTTTCCAAGCAAAGTTTTTACAACAGTGAGCTTGATTCAAGACTCACTAAACAGATAGAAGTCAGTAGGAATGGAGTGCACAGACTCTCCTTACTGAAACTCGACCTATGAGGGTCATAGTAGTATGACAGGCCTATGCCAAGGAGTTTGCTTGAACCTCTCAAGCCTTCAATGGAGTACACAGACTCTCTAACTCTCTTTGGCTCTATCTGGCTTGATGCTGCCTTCAGGTCAACTCGACTTCTACTCTCTGTTCTTTGCTATTAGCTTCTTGTGTCTCTATGTGTGCCTGTCCTCTGATTTTGTCAGTTCATGGCTTTAAAGCCAGTCTATTCTTTGACTGCTCATTTTCGCTTCCCGACCTTCTGGTTTCCATACCTCTGTCTATTCGAATTCCTATGCTCTATGTCATCATCACTAGGTAATGCCTCGCAGGGAGGTGGCCACCTATTTCCCAACGAACTGGGTGTAGATTCCTTGAATCATTTTTTAATAGCCATTAATTCCGTTTGCTTCAAGATCGCTCGCGAATCATGAATCATTTGCCAACTCATCATCCACGTCAGACTTCAAATCCCCTATCATCTTTCTTTTTGACTTGTCAAATCTAGTCAGTCATCGGGACGCATCTCTGTCGTTGATCTGGCCCCCCCAGATCCTACGATTGTCCTTCATATCGAGCAAACAAGTCGCACGGTGTTTACCCGTCCAATGGAAGCAATTTTCTCTCTCATCCGCTGGAAGCGTGTTGCTCGATGTGTGGCATTGGGCGAGACTCAGTCAAAACTGCTTACCACCTCAAGGCCTTCTGATATCCTGTCGGTTTGTGGAATCCCGTGATACAGAATCGAATGTGTTACTTTTTCCGAATTTTATAAAAGTTTTGGGTCCGGGCACTTTGAGGATTTCCTTCACTGAGGGGGACACTTTGCGATACACATTAGCACTAATTGATTACCAGAAACCACCCCCATTTCTTGATTTGGCCTCCGGTTTTTCCAGTTTGCGCCAATGCGCATTACCATGGGCCAACGGTTTGCGCGTTGGACCAAGGGTCCTCGTTGCTCTACTTTGGCCACAACTGCAACTGTTACGAGGAGTCCTTCTAAAAGCTTTGATCTTTTCTAGGACTTGAATTTTTTAGCATCATTTGAAATAGTCATGAAAACTTAAAGAGTTTTTAGGATCCAATTCAGATCACCCGACCTTGTTGGGGACATGCAAAGAAAAAAAGAGAAAGAGCAGACCGCTCTGATACCACTGATCTGGATTTAAACATGAATGCAAAAATTTACAGAGATAACCATAAATAAAGAGATGCAACAAAAATAATACTTCGTTTCATTAATGTAAAAATACTAAAATATGCTTACAAACAAAAATGGAAATAAACTAGATTGGGTGATGGTAGCTTATTTCTGAGGAAAGATGTGGCGGCTACATGTCTCTGAACTGTCTTATAATGAGGCTATAAGGCCTATTTATTGTTGAGAAACGATGGAAAACCCTAAACATCCAAAAACCTAACCCTAGGAGATGAAGTGCTAAACCATGGGCCCCGTTTTGGGTAAATTGGTACATTAACTTCCCGAGGTCGTAACTTTGGCATACAATTTTCGTTTGACGTGCACAATACCTCAAGTGAAGGATCTATCTGAGGAATACAAATTAGGGATGAGAAAAATCAGTCCATGGACCTATGTTTCTCCCAGGTTTCCCAAAACACTTCATTTAGGGCCTCAAAACGGCTCCGGAAGTTCAGGACCCGAAAAATTGCTAAAAATAGTAAACTGTGCTACAATTAAGGAAACTAAAAAACTGAAAGAAACAATGGTGGGGGTCCAAGTCAAATTGGGGGTGGCTACCAATATCCACCTGGATCACATAGATACACCAATATTGGTCCAAGACCAAGGAAAAACCCATTATGGGGAAAACCTTTGCAAATCTTCTTCATCTTAGATCGTCATCAAATGATGCATCAAGAGAGAGTACAATGATCCTAACATTGTTTATGTAGAAAAATAATAATGATATCTATGAAAAATATCTAATCATGTTACGAATCAAAATCCTCATACTGATGGCTGTAACGTGTTGTCACAAAATGATGTGAACTATTGTATATTGTTGTCACTGTACCAAACATTGCTGAACACTGTTGTCATTGTCAATGAACCCAATACATATGTTTGCAACGGAAAATCATAAATCAGATCTACAGATTTTTATAATAGTAGAGAGAAACACATATCTAGCTCATCACTGAAGTCAACTGAAGCCAAAATTTCAAACCCTAGATCTAAACTCGGGTCTCTCTCATCCAAGCTGCTTGTGTGCGACCGAAACTCCCGAGTCGCTCTCTCGAATATTGTATGCAAGTGAATGTGACTGCAGAGTCGATTTCAGGAAGAATTCATGCATGCAACTGGGGCATAATACTAATAAAAGCCAAAGTTTCTCCCTTACTATTGCTGTGCGAGCGACCCTAATGTCCTTATCGCTCCCAAGACTACTTTGTGAGTGCGATCGGGGACCAGAACCTTCCGATCTGCCTCTAAACCTAGAGCCGCTCCCATAATCCTCTATGCCAGCATCCAAGGGTCTATAGTTTCTCTCATAGGCTTATGTGCTAGTGACTAAGGACCATAATGCCTTGTTCTGTGCCAGTTACCGAGATCCAGAAGGCCCTAACTTAGAGCAAACCTTTCGCCTATGATTTTAGATCCTTGAGTGAACTCCTTTCGTCGAACCTATGTGAACCAAAACAAAAGAGAAGAGAAGATGTGTCCAAATGATCTTAAGGTCTATTATATTTATAGGATTTTGTGAGGGGTCACTTGGGGTTAAGACTGACCCAAGCAGTTACTCATGTGGTTAGGTCCGACCCATTCCATAATACATGTGTGAATAAAATAATTCATAACTCAACTTCCGGTTAACCAAATTGGGTGATATTTAGGTCGATTTCGGTTCTCTAAAAAAGAGGAATGCAATGAAATCATTATCTTAGTAATTTGAGTTGTCCAAGGTGGAATTTTACCGCATTTTCAAAAATTAACACTCCCTCTCAACTAGGGAAAATTCCACTTGCCAATACCTATCTATCGAACAATATGCCATTCTGGAATCTTCGAGTGACATCACGTATCATCATAGATCATCTTTGTCATGTAGTCATCATGCAATGTCCATCTCAAGTGTCTTATCATCACAAATCATCATTATACATCTTGATCAATCCTTTTCATATTTATACTTATTTCGTGATTGTTCTTGCTCATATGTTGAACATTCTTGGATCTAGAAGAAGTAGAATTTGATACCGGAGGGGAGCTCAAGCTACCACCCTCTATCCATCAGGTGTTTATTTGGAATCTCTATCGGTGGTATGCTACTTGGAATGTTATCATTGATGTCATTTAAGAGCATATCATCAAGGAGAATATCTCAACCGGGAATCACATTGAGGAGCAATAACTTCCACCCATACCAAGAAATAGATACCTCATCACATAGGGTAGTAAACGCTCGAGCCTATAATTTCATCAGGGAGTTATACCCTCAACTTGGAACCATATCAGGTCATATCAACCCACAGGTCATCGCTAGCCATCCTATTGCCTACATATCTTCCCATCAATGACCCAGAACAGTCATGTGGTAGAACACATGCATAACAATTGCCTTGGGTTGTACACCCCTAAGTACACTCTCAACTCATTGGTCAGATGAGGAGAGGTACTCCCAAAAAGCTCGTCTTATGGGTATGATTCCAACTGGGGTATACTCTGCTAAGACCAAGATAGGGTGATCTACAACTCCAACCCTATGGGTAACAAATAGGGGTAACTCCCTATGGTCCATAGACGGATAGGGTAATGCCCTATTGTCTAGAGTTCCCTCAACCCCAGGATCCATCTATCTCGATTCCTCACCCTGGGAGCTCAAACAAGGTAGAAAAGTTGGCTCAGTGTCCTTGATCAACGTTGCCCTTCATCTGGAGGGGATGCTCTCTAGAAAACAAAATGCCTTTGAGAGAATATATGCAGTCTGCTTGTCTCAATAGTAACTATTTCCTGTTCATACAAAACATCAAATCAAATATCATGTCGGATCATATATAATCACATAAATCACCAAAGGATACCATAATCATCCTCCCTCTCAAGAATGTACCAACCACAAGCTTGAGCTTGTTTCGAATAGCTCCACTATCTCAATATACGAGAGTATCTCTGTCCCAACTAAATATGGGACTTACTACCAATCAGATCATCACAATATATCCATGTCATATCCAGATCATGTTCAAACAACTCTTGAAGGAGCTTTTGTATCCTGCCTCACAGCTAGCCATGCTAGCAACATCATGATCAACCTCGGTCATGCTATGGACCTCTCATCCAAGATATCAAGGAAGATCACATACTAAAGAAACATCCAAATGTGCTTATAAAAAAAATATAAAATATCAACAATACATGTATGCAGATACATATCATAGGAGAAATATATCATTCTCAAAATATAACACCTCATGCAGATATTTCAAAGCATGCTCAGTGGCAACTATGTGTGAGTGAAGCAACTCACTCATGAATTCATTAAGGTTATATGCACATCATACATATATATATGGATGTTCAAAATGGAACATCAATGTTTCAACTTTCAGATGTTATATCAAGTTCAACAACATATTGAACTTTAAATTCAAGTATCCAAGGATTATTCAAAAACATTCTCCAGTAGCTTACCAATATGAAATTTCTTTCCCAAATTGTAGAAATCGATTCATCATGCCATGAAACATTATTTCGAGTTTCATAAGCCATCTCCCTCTTATTTAGATCATCAAAGGCTTATAAACTTTCACAAGTATATCATCAGCATCAAAACCATAATCAATATCAAAGCTATACCTTGTAACTCATCATCCTGACTTCATCAAATAACTTTCAAATCTAGACACATTTGGATTGAAATGCTCTAAGCATAATTCCTTTCTAAGCTAACATAATCATCCTTACATAACTCAATGTTGTACCATAAACAACAACGTCAACTCATAAGAGTTTAGAAGCCATATCACAACCATTATCAAAGTCATCATTATCATAGTATTAATAATTTTAACCAGGAGACAGGTGGGGCTCTATCAAATCGTTACTTCATCATGCCAACAAGTCATTCATTAACAACCTGAACTTGATTAAGTCATTCTCATAATCGTAATAAAATTCATCATGTCACTAGGTGAAAATTCATACATCAAGTATTAGTCATGTGAATTCCATTTTTTATGCTAAATCACAACTATCATCATTTCAATCATTGTCCTAAGAATAAGGAGGCCAATCTCCAAATAAGTCATCATGCCCACATAGTATCAATATCAGGGAAAATCAACAATCGTCAAATCAGATCACTAGACATCAGGTCAAGTCCAAATGATATCGTAGAGGGATCTATAGTCAAAGCACATGCCAATCATCAATTCAAAGTTATTGTCAAGCATTATGAAAAAACACCAGTAATGCCAAATCATGCCAACAGAGTGGCATATCTATATGTATGTCTTGGTCACCTACAAACACAAGTTCAGTTTGTATGTTCATGTTATGGAAAACATTCATCCTTTCCCTGCTAGCAAATATTGTTCTTATCTGCAATACATCTATTGTACTGATATCTTCCAGCTGACCATCTGATTTCATGCACAATAATTCATTAAATTATAAAAAAATTAACTCAACAACTTCATAAATCAGTTAACAGTGGTAGTCTGTGTTAGGGACATCATGATTCAGAGTTCAAGTAGCTTTAGAAAGCTTCAGATGATGGTAAAAAATAGTCAAACCTCTCGTCGCTCCCTTCAAGTTAGCATGAGAGTGACTTTAGCTGCTTGGACATTGTCTAAGCCTTAGCATGCATGCGTCCAGGGATGAAATCTCCTAGATCTGGGACTGGGTCTGGAGAAGAAACATTAATTTCTATATGGGTTGAGACTCGACTACATATCAATACTGTCAAATGCACATAAATTATACCTCATAAAAACTTCGAATACAAATAGTAATAAGGCTAAGAATCTTGAGAAGAGATTCTCCCTCTGACTGGGGATCTACATCATTCATCTTCATTCATCTATTTAACCTGTCTCTACTTGAGTCATGCAACAACATATCTGTTAGATCATAAACATGTGGCTATCAACATCGTGGCATCAATCTTTCATCAAAGGCTTAGACTTAAAGATAGATGTAGCATCATCTCTCAAGGATTATGAACACAATAGTAATTTCTATTAAGTCACTCCATCAATTTAGGACATTCAATTTAACCATATTCCATCAACCACATGTAGTAAGAAATATGGAATATCAATCTTACACTTATGCACTTCATGACCAATGAGACTAGATTATGTCATTCAATAAAACCTTATCAAAACAACAAGAGTGTCAATCATGTTGGATACCTATACCAATAGGTTTCATATTTCATGATTGGATATCAAAGGTCCAAATATGCTCTGCTTTGATAATGCAAAGATCCCATATTTCCCTAAGGAGACAATGTCTGTCTCAGTTTTGATGGGAACTCAATTTTGATGGGTGGTC
>APFE030696122.1:41934-70084 GCA_000404065.3 Pinus taeda | reverse complement strand
CTTAAGTATAGTAGATGCATTTATAATTGGTCTAGACAACATGTCTGCAACTTTATTGTGTATGCCCTTTTTATATCTTATGACTAAATGAAATTGTTGTAGAAATCCCATCCATCTATAATGTCTTGATTGCTGCAACCTAGTTTGGGAGTGTAGATATTGAAGTGGTTAATGATCAATATGTATAATTATCTCTTTGTCCATTAAATAATGTTTCCACTTTTTCACACTCTTTACTAATGCATAAAATTCTTTATCATATGTGGGATAGTTAACTACTACAAGATAAAATGTCTCAGAATGATAACATATGGGTTTATCGTGCTGTATTAACACTGCTTCCATGGCATAGTCAATGGTATCCATTTGAATCTCAAATGGTCTTTGAAGATCGGGCAGTGCTAGTACTGGTGTTGTACTAATCTTTTCTTTCAAGGTGTCGGAGGCTTTCTGTTGTTTGCCTCCCCACTGAAACACCTTGTTCAATCTTGTTAAAGCATGTAAGGGAGCTGCAATTAAGGAAAAATTAGAAATGAACTTTCTCCAATATTGTGCTGCTAGTAAGAAGCTTCTAACTTCTGTAACAGATTTGGGTTTAGGCCAGTTTACAATGACTGCAACCTTAGAGGGATCTATCTTCAATTCACCACCCCCTACTATATGTCCCAAATAATTCAAAGATGTTTTGTCAAATTCAAATTTTGAGAGTTTAACATAAAGATTTTATCTTTTCAAAACATCTAGGGTCTGCTTAACATGCTTTAAATGTTCTTCCCACGTTTTGCTGAATATAAGAATGTCATCCAAATATACAATAACAAAATCATCAAGAAAAGGTCGGAGCACATCATTCATTACTCTCATGAAACTAGCAGGAGCATTAGTTAAGCCAAAAGGCATAACCAACCACTCATACAATCCCTGCTTTGTTTTGAAAGCAGTCTTCCATGCATCTTGCTGTGCAACTCTGACCTAATGATATCCACTATGCAAGTCTAACTTGGAAAAATAAACAACTTCTTTTAATTGATCTAATAGATCATCTATACGAGGAAGGGGATAATGATTTTTTATCATTATCTTATTCAGTGCTCGGTAATCAATGCACATTCTCCACGAGGCATCTTTCTTTCTCACCAAGACAATTGGAGACCCACATGGTGATGTGCTAGGTTTGATGAACCCCTTCTCGAGCAACTCCTGCACCTGCTTCTTGATTTCAACATTCTCTAAAGCGGACAACCTGTACATTCCAATGTTAGGCAATGGAGCATCTCGCTGCAAATTAATATCATTCAATATTTCCTTTTTGGGTGGCAGACCTTTAGGTTCTTGAAACAAGATACCATATTCTAAAACAACTTTTTCTAAATCAGCTTGTCGTTTAGCATCACACCCCTCAAATACATGGGTTTTATTAGGTTTCTTTTCCTTTACAACCATCAGTAAAAATTGTTTGCATGAATTTACAATTCATTTCATCTGCCCTGAGTTTATGAGAGTATAATTATTCTTGAGCTTATGAGCCCTTACAATATATTCGATTCCATCTTTAACGAGTAGATACTTGTTCTCAGCTCTATAGAAAATAGCTTTTCTATCATACAAGTAAGGACTTCCTAAAACAATTCCACATATATCCAAAGGAACTATATCTAACTCAACCTCATCTACAAATGCAGACCCAAAAGAAAACTTAAGTTTACATTGTCTAGTCACTTATAATTGTGCTTTATCACATAACCAACCTAATGGGTATGGCTTCTTGTGAGGTGTAGTCATTAATCCCAACTTCTTTACGATTGCTTCATAAATTAAATTTACTTGTGAGGCACTATCAGACAACGTATCAATCTTTTGATGCTTGGAAATAACTTGAATATGAAAAATCTCACGTATTTTTCTCTCATTTTCTTCATTATTAGTAGATTGTGCAGAATTACTAGTAGATGCTTAATAATTTTTACCTTTTATACCTTTGGTTGCAATTGTTGATTCATCTCCTGAGTCTGATCCCAAATCCTTTTGAATAGCTGCAACAATCTTCTTCTTCGTGTCCTCGAACTTCTTAGGTCTTAGCTCCAGATGCAGAATCCAACAGTGCTCATCATCATGCCCATCCTTCTTACAGTGAGTGCATGAAGGCTTGCTTTTCTGTGCAGTGTTTGTCTTCCTCTCTTTCCATTTCTGTCTTCTTTTCTCCTTGTTTTTGCTCGTAGTGGGTTGGGATGATCCCCCAACTTCTGGGTTCCCATTCTTACCTCTAGCTTATAGATGTGTAGCTGGCATGGACACCTCATCTAAACTAGTGGGATTAAACATGAGGATAGTGTGCCTCATGTAGCTATGTAGACCACCTATGTACTTAAATAGAGTCTCAGGTGAGTCTAATGAAATTCCTAGAATAAAAGCTCGTTTCCTAAATTCTTGGGTGTAGCCTTGTACACTTTGCCCTTTCAATTAGCGAAGAGTTTTCCAACTCATCATGGCCTGCTGCATGTAAGCTAGTGGATAGAATTGCTTTTTGATTGTAGAAACAAATTCACTCCAGACAGAAAGAATCTTACCATGTTTCTTCATGTCAGCTTACGTCCTGCCTTCCCACCATACCAAAGCAGTGCCTCCAAGGCGTAGGCTGGCCAGCTGAATCTTACTTTTGTCTGAGTCAATGCTTTGCACTCTGCAATAAACATCAATCTGTCTGATCCAATTATCTAGCTTCTCTACATTCAACTCTCCATCATATATTGGTAAATCAAATTTAACATCTAATTTAATCAAATATGTCTTCTTTTTACTTTCATGGCTATTAGGAGGTGTGAAATTTTCTTCTTCTTTCCCTTTACTTTTAGAGTTGTCATGGAGGATAGATTCTTCTACTCCTTTGTCTTGTTTGGAGCTTGATGAATCTTCATCTTTATGTTTCCTAAAGTCCCTATACATTTCCTCCACCATTGACTTCAAGGTCATAAATGTAATGTCCCTTAATAATAAATATTAAATAATAAATAACATAGTATAATATTAAAATACAAGAAATAAATAATAAACAATAAATAAAAAATTGTAATAGTAAATAAATATAAATAATAATAAAATAATAGATAACAATACTAAAGCTCTAAATAAATATAAAAGAAATAAAACAAGAAAGCAGTAAAAATCAGTAAAGCTATCAAAAAGTAAAAACAAAAGAAATAAAACAAGAAAGCAATAAAATTGCATGGAGACACATGGAGTGTGTGCATGTGGTTCCCCTTCCAATGTTTGCTCTATTTAATAGATGGCGAGGAAGATGAGAGGCATTCCATCATTCCATGATTCCACCATCCATTCTCTTGGGAGAATATCAGAGCATAGGTTCAACTCTTAGGGCCTATAGGGATTTTGCTGTGTAGGAAGTCACGTAGGCTTTTAACCCAGCTAAGAGAATATGGACTCAATTGCAGTGTACTATTGCAACCCCTCTAAATTTCACTCAAAATTGGAACATACGATCGAGTTCCCTCTAAATTTCACTCAATTCACAATGTCTACATGCGTAAGGCCGTTTTCTTTACATGTTGGGCTATTTTCGGTTGTAAAGCAATTTTCCTATCAGATCTGTAGTCAGAATAGTTGATTAGCAATGAGGGTTTGAAATCTAACCTTCTTCACTAAGGGCGTGCAAATATAGTTGGTTCTTGATTGTGCCTCATGACTTTGTTGTTGGAGACTGCAAAACTTGCACATCTTTGATGGAGTAGTATTGTAAGAGCCATTGCAGTCGTTGATTAGTGGCTTTACCTTGTGATTTCCATAAATTTTTTGCAGACCAGGTGTATATTTGCATATTTGACTTAATTCTTATTGGATGAGTAGCTGATTTGATTTTGCTAGAGCCATGGCGTTTTGTTTTTGCCAATTCCTATCAGATTTATAGTATACAGATGTAATTTGGGTTCTCGACTAATCTTTACTCAGTTTGAGTGAATTTATTCGTCGAGGGTATGTGGCTTTGGTTGGTTCTTCATTGTGGCATTATTTAATTAGATCCACACTTAATGCTTTGGCCTCTGTTTCTGCAGTTCAATCTGAATGCTTCCACCTCATCACACAAATGTGTGAAGCAACAAATGCTTGTCATTGGCCCCGTTATTCCATACATCTCGTTGGCTTGGCTTGGCTGACAGTGATTATCCATTTCCAAATTCCTCGGTCTCCAACCTAATTACAGTTTCACCAGTGAATTATAGAGTTTAAATTGGTCTGTTTGTGTAATTTGTTTTGATTGAACCCTGCCCTTTTACAGACGGTCATAGGCAGTGTAATGTTTGCAACATAAAAATTGAGGATAAAAAAAAATCACTCAGGGGGTCCAGGAATTCCCCATTGTCAAGAGTCGATCTATGTTACAATCGGTGATCCACATATTTTTTCTGTCATGTCAATTTTCAATCCTTACTATTGGCAGTGTGTAACGAAATACAGGTAACATACTGTCTTCCTCTGTTTTCATTTTCATTTTTTTTTGCCCAATGGCGATTTCATATAGCGAATGGTAGGTTCTGCTTTTTAATCTCTAAAACTCTCTTTCTCGCATTCTGCTTATGCTTCCCATTTCTAATTTATGATTCAAGAGAATATAAATTAATGTATCATTCACTATAGGAAGGAAGCCAGTAACATAATTCTTTAAATTAACAAAATTCGATAAATTCAGCATGGAAGCCAAACTTTCTGCCGCGAAACCGATCCGGTTTTGCTATTTTCAACTTGACAATGGCGGTGCAGTGCCTACGATTTTGCAGTTTTGGACATGTTTTGAGTGTTTTTTGCCTGAATTCGTTTCTTGAATAGAATGTTTTCGACATCAAACAACTAAACTTTGCAAAATGACTCGATTTAAATAGAATAGTTTGAGCATCGGACAGTTCACACAAAATTCAAGGAAAATTTTATGAATGTCTACTAGAGTTCGTGTCTCGAGTCTTCTTTTGTCTTTGTGAAATCAAGGTTTGCTTTGTTATGGCTTTTTTTTATCACCGATAGATGAGAAACATGTTATAATCTAGTTAAGAACTTTAGACCCTAGTGAGCAAATAAGCAGCACATTGATACTCTAAAAAATGAGGATGGGTGCTAAACAATGTAGAGCATGTTTGGAAACCATGAATTTGTTGGATTATGCTTGGATCAGTAGATCTATTTTGATGAGGTCTTGTAGTATGCAATTCATCACGTGTACAATATTTGATTGGCTCCACAGAGCCTGGATAGAATCTGTTGTTATATTGGAGTGGATTTATGTCATGCAATTAAGTGTACATTCTCACTATAATTCTTTGTGAAGCATCTTACAATTTCGTGAATTAACTCTAGAGTCTTGAAGTAAGGAATCAGGATGGTTTTCATTTATTTTTCTCATGGTTGAATGAGACTAGGAATTATTGTTAATAAAAATCCTATCCAAGCTCAAGAAGATAAGAAGATAACAAGACCAAAGTGGGAAATTTATAAATATTGTCAAATCACACTACTGAATTGATAATTGGCATGATCAACCAAACAGTTTCAAATTTGGAAATGGTCTGATTGCATGTCGTGTAGTAGGGGAAAAATATACAAAATAGTAGATTGAAATGTATTAAGAATCTTGAAAACTTTATTGAATAAATTTGGCATGGTTAATACATATTTGGTTAAAAATTCACTACATAATTATCACAACAATAATCTAAGTATCTTTGCTCTTATTTTATGCTTCTTTAGTGATGAATCTTGATATTGAGTGACTGATAGTATTATTACAGTGTTTGGTTGCATTATTCCAGTGGTGTTTTGTTTTTTTGAGCATACAAGGTCTCTACATCAACCTTCTTTTCTTTTTTACAGTTCATCAACTTTCTTTCTCATCACATTTTGATAACTGATCTGGCTTTGGTAGACTGATATACTTGTTAAACTAGCTACAACCAACTTATTTCTTTAGAATCATTACAAAAGTCTGATATTAAATTATGAAAGTGAGACTTGAAATTCCAGGGGTATCACCATTTGTTTTGGAGGATCAACTGTAAGTGTTTGGCTATCATTGCATGCATATGCGGGTGACTTGATTTCACTATTAGAAATTTGATATTTGTTTCAGAGGTCTGATATAGGTCTGATCTTGACATTACAGTGATATATTACCTTTGCATTTGGCACTAAGCTTGAATCTAGATCATTAGTACTCCTTATCTTGCATTCATTGATTATTTGAGAAGTGATTCATTGGACTGATTGGATCATTTAGTGACTCACATCACATTGAAATTTTGCTTTAATTAGTTATTGAATTTTGGTATCTAAGGACTGATATATTCTTGGCAATAAGCTACAACAATCAAATTTATTGATAGTAGACTAACATTGGTATAACTTAAAGTTTGGTGCATTCATTAGTTCTTCATTGGTTTTCTCATGCATCATTGTGCCATTTTATAGACAACAGATTGATATTTGCATTAGTATTGGAATGAGCTTCCTTTCTTATTTCTTCTATGGTTTGGATACTGACCTTTTCCTTTGTGGTTCTCTGCTCTCATTAGAATCTCATTGCATGGTAAAACCACTGATAGAAATCTCATTTTCTTGAGTTGTTTGTGCTTGCGTCCTCTTACCATTTTCTAAACACCGTTTCATAAAATGAACAATGTTATAATCAACTACAACAGTTAAAGGTGTGACAATGCTTCACTAATCTAAAAGTTTATTAATTCAAGGTGTTGCTCACATAGCTCTCTGTGGACAGCTTGTTTATCTCTAGCTACTTGTGCTTGTACACTTTATATTCCATTACAACCATATAACAAAGCGAAATTCTAAATGAGTCACATGATTAAAGGTATATAGTTTTGTTGTGACTCATTAATTCATTGGAAGAGGTTTTTGTAATCTTGTATTTCAAGTGTTACTTTCACAAATTGGATAGCAGGTTGTTCAATACTCTTGATTTACATTGTCTCATTAGAGCATTTTCATTGCATTCCAATCTTGCATTTTCTGGTTGAATAATTGGTTTAATATTAAGGGCAAAGTCTTATTTAGAGCAAGCATCCCCGTTTCTCGAATTATTTAGATGAGAGTTTAGGAACAACATAGAGTATTTAAATCACAAGCATGAAACGTATATTGTGCCCAGAAATGGTTTAGCCCCAAAATTACTTATTTATATCAATCAGAGTCAAAAGATACCCACTTAGAATATCTTAGAAATTTCCACAAATAAATCTGAGTTTACTTGTCGGTTCAATGTGGTATTATATCAATTGGTAGACAGTATATTGTAGGTGTTTCTCTTCCAAATTGTGATTAAAATAACATGCACAGTACTAAGCATACATAAAAGAGATATTCGAGAACAACTGATATACAACTTGCATTAAATTTAAAAGCACACACATCATTGAAAGTATACAATCCAGCAATAGTATGATTTCTGAGGTTCGAAATGATGATTTCTTATCAAATTTATCAAAATTTCCTTTGATGGATTGTAATGAGTAGATTGATTGCTTACTTAGCTAAGACATATACTTTTATGGAGCATCTAAAAGCATGTTTTATTGTTTAAACTTTATGATACATCTAAATCATACACTAAGCAACATATTTTAGAACATAATGGAAGAGTTTGGTATAATCATAACTTGGTACTCTAAAGGTATCACTATAAGGTCTATCTAAGGATGATGCACATAAATAAGAAAATATTGGCAATCAACTAATGAAGTTGAATAATCATGGTAATGAAGGTCATTTTGAAGGAACCTCGAAGGTATGATGACATAGATTAAAGAAGTAAATCCATAATAAAATTGATCAATTGGAGGAGATAAGTTGTGTGCATGACAACATCTATAATAGTTTTCCCCTTTAATGGGAGGTCCACATTGTAAATTTTTCCATAGGTGACTAACTATATGCATGAATTATGGATACAAGATGTATGATCAGGCAATTTTATTATGTTGATGTCTTAAAATAGGAAATGATAAGCGGATTACATTTGGTAGCCATCTTAATGAATTTATTTATAGGGTATTACCCAAGTTGGGGATTAGTAACAACATTTCCAAAGTGTATCAATGCTATGCTTCTAATAGAGGAGGAAAAGAAACCACAATGACTGGAGGTGAGAAATTAAAGTCAATTTAATAAAATAGAATGAAGTGAAGAAGTTTCCATTTTTGAAGCTAGTAGACATGGAATATTAAGAAATTAAGACTTGGAGAAAAATAAAAATATATCTATGAATATCGGGTAGGAGGAAATGAAGGGATGTTCTATCAAGAAGAAAGTTCTTTTAAGGGTATTGATGAGTGGACCAAGAAACATGATTGGTAATGGTCATAGTGATGATCTTCATAGTTTAAAAGTGTGAAGATATGAAGTTGAGAATTTTCAAAAAGACCAGTGATGATAAACGAGGAAGATGTTTAAAGGTTTAAATGGTAACTATATATATATATATATATATATATATAATTGAAGTATAGGAAATAAATGTTGCTAGAAATTTTATAAGGATACCTTGAGAAGGATTGTGTACATATTGACAAAAGAAGTGAGAGTCAATTAATAGAGGTTGTACTTGACTAATTTGCACTCATTATTTCATGAGTAGGACTTCATTTGCATTCATTGTTTCATGAGTAGGACTTCAGATAAAGAAACTTATCAAGTTTTGTTCCCATAGCGTTGAAAGAGGTTGTTTCCACAGAACACCACACATTTAATTTTTTCATGGACAATGATGGTAGTAGTGTTTCCAACTATTTCAAAATCTAAAATAAAGATACTATTTAATGAGAAAGAATCTATTGTCCAAATAGAAGAAGGGTGAATTTACGATAAAGCAATCAAATGGTATTGAGATAGGAACTTTACGAGATAAGAAAATATTTTTTTTGGATCAAAATGATAATTGTTAAGTGATGTATGTATAAGTCAACATGGATCAACAAACTCTCATGCAAGTAAATTAAGCATGATATAAAATTAAATCATGATGACCTAGCATTTATATGTAATTGCATATAGTGATATTGGAATCGGTAAGCCAAAGGGTAAATGGATGTAAAACCAAGGGATTTTAATTTTGAGATAGATGATTTAAATAATGATTGTATAGCTAGTAATATCTTAACAATGAATTTCACCAGAATTCCCTTGGGGAAGGAAGAATATATGACGAGAGATTAAGACTCAAGATGATGAGGCTCATGTGAAATTTAACGATGTACTTAGATGATTATACCTATGGTATAAATGGTCAACTTCCTAGTTGAAAGAAGTGGAAATGATTATTGAAAAACTAATTGGTATCTTGATGAAAACATAACACTAATAACATTGATGAGATAACATAGATCCTAGATGGATGTTGAATAATATTAGTTCATAGTTGCATGTTTGTAAAGTAAATGAAATTCATTTTTTGATGAATCATTATAAGAATGCTTATAGAGTATTATTCTATATTTGATAAGCATTGAGATGATTCTCATGTTTCATGATGTGATGGTATGAGGGTGATCATGCACATGTGGTTCATATTTATATAGTTGTTACAATATTGATGATGTATCCTTATGATGATTATGATATGCATAACGTGGCATAGGAATTATTTCATAGTTGAATGGTCGTTATTTCCGTTGCTCCAAGATTGCCCACGAAACTGATTCCTCTGCCAACTCATTAGTCATATTGGACCTCAAATCTCATGTGACTCAGTGTATTTTCCCATCGAATCCGGTCATCCATCAGATCATTTCTCTGCCGTTGATCTAGAGCCTCTTGATCCTACGGTCTCCGTTCATATCGGGCGGGTAAGTAGCACGACCTTTACTCGTTCGATGTGAGCGGTTTTGTCTCTCATTTGCTGGACGCGTGTCACCTAGTGTATGGCATCGGGCGGGAATCGGTCGAACCCGCTTACCGCTTGTAGCCCTTTTGATATCCTGTCAATTTTAGCGCAAGACCCGCCTTCTGACGGAATCCTAGATGGATGTTGAATAATATTAGTTCATAGTTGCATGTTTGTAAAGTAAATGAAATTCATTTTTTGATGAATCATGATAAGAATGCTTATAGAGTATTATTCTATATTTGATAAGCATTGAGATGATTCTCATGTTTCATGATGTGATGGTATGAGGGTGATCATGCACATGTGGTTCATATTTATATAGTTGTTACAATATTGATGATGTATCCTTATGATGATTATGATATGCATAACGTGGCATAGGAATTATAATGCTATAATATGAGGTTTATTGACACGTGGTTCATTTATTGTGTGAAGTCATGATATGTCTTTGATGCAAATATGTTGATGTTATAACTTGTGATGGTATTTCATGAGGTGAAGCATGTGATAATTGCATACACATTTATGACATGCATGAGCATGCAGTTCGTTATTATTCATAATGTTGTGATTAACAATGATGAATGTTACATGATGACATGTAAGACTTGGCATGTGGATTATTTTCTATGATACTATGATGGTATAGCTAATGCATTGGTTGCATGTTGAGGTGTGATGATTCATAGGACTCCACAAATGGGCCGAGAGGGCCGGTTTATTTGATGATCTCGTGCAAGCCCATACGCACGAGGGAGAATAAGTAACACCATATAGGCTGGGGACAAACTCAATCAACACTACATATGCCAGTGGTTCCTTTGTCTTGTGTAGCTCTTGATGGATATCCCTTGAAGGGCTATGGGCCATCTTGAGGAGGCCAACTGCCTGATGTTCTAGGCTAGGTGCTTGTTATTGTATTGGGATGCCGAAGTTTGGTGGGGGTGTAAGGACTTCGATGCCTGGGGTTGTGCACCTTAGTAGTTGTGGAGGGAGTGGGCCAGCCTTGCAAGATGCCTGGAGTCATTGAGTACCGTACCAGATGCTTGCCTTGGAGCAGATGAGGTCTGAGTCAGGCACGAGCCTTGGGGCCAGCCTTGGACTAGGATACAGACAGGGGAGGCTTATGCCTGGTTCCAATAGTGGGAAAAATGACAGAGATTCCTTAAGATTTTCCGGGTGTTGTGAAACTTTCGATGCCTGCTGGTTATACTAATTCAACAAAGGGTGTAGGGCAAACATGAAGTAATAAATAACTAATAAATAAAATATTAAATATTCACTACTTCGGAACGAAGTTCCTTAAAGGGGGAAGTATGTAATTTCCTTAATAAAAACAATATAATATATATTAAATACAGAAAATAAATAAAAACAATATAAAAAATAGTATAGTAAAATAAAAAATAATAATAAAAATAAAAATAAAAATACTAAAGCTCTAAATAAATATAAAAAGAAATAAAACAAAAAGCAGTAAAATCAGTAAAGCTATCAAAAAGTAAAAACAAAAGAAATAAAACAAGAAAGCAATAAAGTTGCATGTAGACACATGGAGTGTGTGCACGTGGTTCCCCTTCCAATGTTTGCTCTATTTAATAGATGGTGAGGAAGATGAGAGGCATTCCATCATTCCATGATTCCACCATCCATTCTCTTGGGAGAATAGTGTTGTGCAACAAAGGATACCCTCGCAGTAGTACGTTGATTGAGGGCTCAAGGGTGGCCAGTTGTAGCAAAATTTTGTGCAACTGAGCCTACAGATGGGTGGAGAGTCGTCCCCAAGACTTTGTTGCAGGTACTAAAATTCAACTAGCGTTCCACAGGTAAGTTGTCTCTCCTCACATTTCTTTTTAAATTTAATGTTAACTAGTTGTTAAATTGCTCGTTGATTATAAATCGCTTGATTAATCTAATTAATTATGTGTTGTTATTTCGGGGTTGTTAAAATAAAACTATACATGAACTGGGAATCTGATTCCAATGGATTTTCTTTTGACATTTTCTTCTTGGAATAGACTCTTCCAATTTCTGAGTTAGTTTCAACCAACTCTCCTTCTCCTAATTTAAGCTTTGATCTAGTTAGCACTCAACAACAAAATCCAGCACAAGCTTGTCTAACCTTAATAACCTAGAAGCTCTGATACCACTTGATCTGAAATCACCCGTAAATGACCTCAGTGAATTAATGAAGGTATTACAGACTCATGTGCTGGGGTATGCCTATGTTATTTTATGCAACGGATCGATAAGATTGCGAAATACACAGACACTGAAACAGTAAGAGAAACACAGTAAGCAAAACACATAAAACACAACAAGCTTAATAAGGAGTTCACCCAATCCTCTTGGGCTACGTCTCCTGGTCCAGCCTTCAGTGGTGGCCTTTCGATTGTGTCTTAAAAGCAGAGTTTTTACAATAGTGAGCTCAAATTGAGTCTCACGGAACAGATGATGATCAACAGGATTGTACTTGGATCCCCCAAGTCTCTAGAGTACACAGACTCCCCTTACTGAATCTCGACCTCAACTGGTCTCAGCAGTATGAGTCCAATTTGGTACTCAATACCTGACAGATATACATAGAAGAGTTGCTTGAACCTCTCAAGCCTTCTCTGGAGTTCACAGACTCTCAGACTCTCTCTGTCTCTGTCTGCTCGATGCTGCCTTTGTCTGCAGGTCAGCTCGGCTTCTCTATCCTCTGCAATTTGCTTCTCTCTCTTTCTGCCTGCTTCTCTTACTCTTTGTATGTTTGTGGCTTAAAGCCAATCTGCTCCCTGACTGTTCGTTTCCGCTTCCCGACTCCCTGGATCTCCTGCCTCTGTCCGCTTGAATTCCCCTACTCTGCGTCATCATCGCTTATGTAATGCTTCATAGAGAGGTGGTCACCTGTTTTCTCACGAATTGAGTGTCAGTTCTCTTTGAATGGTCGTTATTTCCGTTGCTCCAAGATTGCCCACGAAACTGATTCCTCTGCCAACTCATTAGTCATATTGGACCTCAAATCTCATGTGACTCAGTCTATTTTCCCATCGAATCCGGTCATCCATCAGATCATTTCTCTGCCGTTGATCTGGAGCCTCTTGATCCTACGGTCTCCGTTCATATCGGGCGGGTAAGTAACACGACCTTTACTCGTCCGATGTGAGCGGTTTTGTCTCTCATTTGCTGGACGTGTGTCACCTAGTGTATGGCATCGGGTGGGAATCGGTCGAACCCTCTTACCGCTTGTAGCCCTTTTGATATCCTGTCAATTTTAGCGCAGGACCCGCCTTCTGACGGAATCGACGATTTCTGTATGGTTTTATGCTTTTCTCGTGACCGAGCGCTTGGGGGCTTTCCTTCACTGAGGGGGATGCCCTGCGATACATGATTAGCACTTTAGTGCTAATCATGTATCAGAAACCACCTCTGTTTCTGGATTTGACCTCCCATTTGTCAATATGTGCCAGCGCGCGGTTACCATGGGCCAACGGTTTCCGCACTTTGACCGAGGGTCCTTGTTGCTCCGTGCTGACCACAAATTACAATTGTTCAGAGGTTATTTCTGATAAGCTTGACATCCATAAGACTTTGAAACTTTGGCATGGGTTTTTACAGAGTCTGGGAAACTTTAAGAGAGTTTAAGGATCCAATTCAGATCACTTCTCTTTGAAAGTCCTATATAAGCCCAACCAGATGTTAGTTCAAAAATAATCAATTAACACTTCAAATCAAAATTACCTTGGTGATTATATTTCACCTTGACATCTTCCTGTAAGTATCAACATATTGCATGCAGATTGACACATCTCCCATTGATGTCCATTGTCAAGGGTCTCTATCTTTTTCTGACTTCCATCAAAGTCTTCACATCTTTTCAGGAGATATTCTAGTCACATCTTCTTAGACTTCAGATGTTGAATGCCCTATACCATATTTGCATATTATCACGATCTCTTCCCTTTCTTTTATCACACATTTTATTCCCAGGAGCTTCCAATTAGAGTTCCTTGATTGTATTTAGCTTCCTCATGATTCATATGAGATCATATTATATTGATTTCATCTAGTGTGACTTATGCTTTTGCTGTAATCCTTCAGAGGAGGAGATCCTTTCTTTTCTTGGTCATATTTCACATAATGGAAATAGTGATCCATATTATCCTCAACATTATGACTTTCATAATTATCTATGTGAGCATACATACCTCATCTTACTTGCGGTCATCCAGAATTCCTGTAGCAGTTTCATTTGAAAGGACTTTATCCTTCATACCTACTTTCTTGTTATGTCATCATACTATCATCCCTTTAATCCCACGAGTTGGAATTCATGATGAAAACCTTTCTTTTCTTTCTAAATTGGTGAATCCTTTGATAAGGATTCCATAAGAGAAACTTGAGGATGTTTCATATCCACACCCGACAGATGTTTCCTTCTATGATGGTCCCAGTTGATGATGACCTTTGCTTCCTTTTATAAGTATCAATGAGGTTTCCTAAGAGCTTCTTATTCTTTGTAATCAGTAGGATTTGTACGAGGCATACTTTTTGCTTCCCATGTCACGTGCTCTTACTTCTAATGCTTCTATCATGTTATTTTCTAATCTGACGCATCCTTTCTTATTTAAACTACACTCTATACATAATTTACAAGTGGAAAGTACCTTCTCAAGAAGAATATCATCTCAATCATAGTAGATATCTTTTACTTCTTCATTATTTGTCTTTGGTTCTTTTACTTCATCAGTAGAATAGTCTTCTTCCATGTCCCTCTTATGTTTTGGACAATCTTTCCTGTAGTGCCCAAGATTATGACAACCATAACATCTTTCCTTAGCCATGTTCTTCCTTTTCTTCTTTGGATTACTAAACTTCCCAAAATTTCCCTTTCATCTTGACACTATTTGTTCCCTTTTATCTGATCTTTCATTACTTTCATTCTCCATCCTATCTTCCTTTGCCTTGCAGAGGGACCATAATTTGATGAATGGGATGGCTTCCTCTTCCCTAGTAGAAATGAGGTTACCTTTTTCATCATTTAATTCATTTAGAATAGCAAATATTATTTCGTTTTAGATATTATCTCTCCTATATCTTTCAATTGACCTTTTCTTTAAGGTGCCTTAGAGAGACATGATGATATCCCTTCATCCTTTGACACCTTTAATTTATGAATATCAGATCTAAGTGATAAGATATTTTCTATTGTGCTTCTAGAGAGAATTTCTCCTAGCTTATCATATATTTCTTTAGATGGCTCCAACTTGGCTACATAGGAAATGAGTGGACCTTTGATGGACTCCTTGAGAATATTTTGAGCCTTGCAATCCCTTTCCATATATTCAAACAATGTGTGTTCTTCAGATGGATTGGAGACCTTCCCATGGACATATCAATGACTTCATTACTTCGAGGACAATGTCTATCCTTCTTTTCCATACAAGGAAGTTTGATATACCAACCAACTTTTGGTCTTCCTTGAAACATGAAGTCATTTTTACTAAATTGTATTATAATAAGAGGTACTTACTTGAGAAGATCAAATCTTCAACTTGATGCTAAACTTGTTGTTTTTTACTTCAAATCTTTTGGTGAGGGAGTACTGCCTTCTATGAGATATCTGCTTTAATAAAGAAAGGATTGACTTTTGATTCAATCTTCCTTAGATTTGAATATCTTCCACTTCCTTTGATATCTGAAGTGCTTCTAGCGTTTTGGTCTTTGTTCCTGCCTTCTTCGTTCTAGGGTTTCTGTGATGTAGATCTTGATCTTGTTGATCGCCTTCGACTTGCTTTGAGATCTTATTTGAAGATCGATTCTTGTGTGTCATCTTGCTTTGAATTCCCCTTCTTATCTTCAACACCTAAGCTCTGATACCATGTTGAGAAATATAGGGCATTCAAAGATAACAATTTCTCTACTTGATAATTGCTTGTGATATGTTTTTACTTCTTAGCTTATGATATTTTGTTCGTTAACTTATTAGTGTGTTCTCTTATACAAGACAATTACCAAAATAAATAAAGACAAGTGACACAATATGTAGGCTTCTCTAGCCAGGGCCAAAACCTCTCACCTCTTGAGGGGAAAGCCTGATCAAAATTCGTCTTCTATATCTTCAATTGATAAGTACGAAGACCATGACACAGACCCTTGACTCTAGTATCCTCCCAAGAATCTTGTCACTAACCTTGATGATCTTCCTCTTCCTTCCTTTGCCTTTCTTATTTATCTAGAACTGCTCTCCTCAGTCATTTCTAGAGAAACTCATTCTTTATTCTTCTTATTGCTTCTTCTCGACTTTTCCTAGAGAATCTTGGTCTCTAGATCTTCACTAGAATTCTCTAGAGAAACTGGGTCTCTAGATCTTTACTTTGACCCCTCAGAAGAATCCTTCTCTTGCTACCTTAGAAGAAAACTCCTCCTAGAAGAAACTTTGTTACCCTAACTTCACAGTGCCCATAAGAAACTTCCTTGCCCTAACTTCGCACTGCCTTGAAGAAACTTCATTATACCCAGAGGAAATGTCGTACTTCCCTTTCACACCTCCTTCTTCACACTTCTTTTCATCTTTTCTTCACACTTCTTTCTAGACCGAATTCAAATTGAGTTTGTTGCTTCAAATGGAGGCCGAGTTAGGCTATTTATACACCTCTTCACTGGGTCTTGAGGACGACTTGATAGCTGGAGTTAGGTCGACATCATCTAGAGAGTTCCTTCATCGTTTGTAGGCCGACTTGAAGGGGTTAGGTGACAAGTTCTTGGAGGATGCTTTTACATAGGCAAGATGACCTTTTACAAAGTGTAATATGACTTCATTTACATGACAATGACTCTAACATATCATGACCAGATGACAAATAAATCCTAAAGACTCTCAATGGGAGTCTTAACTCCAAAATGCCTTGCTCATGAAACCCATGAAGCAAGTCAATATAATAATTTTATTTTATTTATTTACATCTCATTACATAAAGTCATAATTACATGTAATTATGAAGACTGAACCTAATTACACTTTTCAACACCTTTCCCTTATTGGATTTTGCTTCAAACTGCAATACTTCCATTATAGCTTCCAGTTTCCTTGTTTGTTTGGTTCTTGTGGATTAAGGAGGCATTAATGGTGGAGATAAAGGTTTCAAATCAAGGAGAGTTAGCTCAATGGTATATATATATATATATATAAAATGTTAGAGCCATATTTGCCAAGTTCATCAGCAGGTTTGGTGCAGGTTCAAGTTCATGGAGCGCATTCCTAGAGCTGGAAAGGAAGAGATCGACATTTCCTTAGTAAAAATGGCAGGTACCCTAAGATTCCTCATTGCTCTGGTCTCTAAGCATGTTGAGATGATTTTTTCTAAATCGTGGGTCCATTTTGAACTTTTTAACTAGAAAATGGGAATATTGGAGGTTAAGTTGGACAAACTGCAACTTGCAACTGAAATGTTGAGTTTTCGTGTGGATAATTTGGCTCAAGCAGAGGACACCAATGTTGATGAGGCTCGTAACAATGCAGTTGAGGATATCTTGTTGCAATAATATGGGAATTCAGTGCAACATGAGGAGAGTGGCTTTGGCTTCATCGTTGGCTAGGACTCCCCTCCTTCTCAGCTCGATCCAGAAGTAAATGAAGTTTAGGTCACTTCTGCCATGAAGGATATGTAGTGGTTTAATTATATGTTAGTCTTTTTTGTTATGTTATGCAAATATATAGTGTTTGTATATGTGTTTTGGAGATTGTATGAAGAAAAACAACTATGAAGAATTGTTTGTAGTTAGGTGTAAATTGTGTCCATTTTTTGAGCTTTCATACATCAACAGAAGAAATTTTGGTTCACGATGTACAAGGTTACGACCTTCAAACCACAATGTTTTAATGCAATACATAATTGTTTCTTTAATAATAATAATGACTCATATTCATAACTATGATGTTTCAAAACATATAACCAACCTATTTCCATTTTAATTATGGATCTACCAAGCGTTGAGAGGGGTCAAATCTCTTTCTTGAGGTGTAAACATAGAGTGAAAATAGATTTAATCCTTCTCAGTGCTTAGTTGATTCATGATTAAGATGGACCTAGATTAGTTTAATTATTAGTTGTTAAATAAACCACATTAGAAAAGAATATCATGATATTTCAAAACATATAATGAGCCTAAATCCATTTTAACTTCAGATCTACCAAGAGTTGAGCAGGACCAAATCTCTTTGTTGAGGTGTAAACATATTTTAGAGTGAAACGAGATTTGATCCCTCTCAATGCTTGGCAGATTCACAATTAAGATGGATCTAAGTTGGTTTAATTATTAACCTTTAAATCGAGCACATTAGAAAAGAATACCATGGGAAAAATCATGGATTGGAGACCAAAAATGTTGTTTTATTTTATTTTACCTTGAATGAGTCAAAATGTTAAACATTACAACATCTTTACTATACTGGGTTGGAGAGCGCCTCTCAGCACAATTAGTATGTGGTATCATTTTTTAATCCTTGATTTTTGTAAATGTAATTAAGGTATATATATATACACTAACCCTGATGCTTGGGAGAGAAGATTCACCAAGGGGAAAGTTGTAAGGGTTCATTAATGAAGCTTCCTACCTTATCTGGATTAAATGATATGAACTTTAAACTTTGATTTTATATTTGAACCACCTAATTGCAAAGAAATTACAGCAAGGAATTGGAGTGGTACTAAGCTGCTCTAGGAGTATGGGCCAAGTACCCATTTTGAAAATCTTAAGGGATGACACAACCCAAGGAGGGTCCCCAAATTGCCATAATGAGTTTGTGCATATATATATATATATAATATATATATATTATATATATATATATATTATATAATATATCATATATATATTATTATATATATATTAAATATATATATATAATAAGAATAAGTAGAAAAGAGGAATAAGGGGGGATAGCAGGAAGTAGATAGAATGAGAGAAGAGAACTAGAGAAAATTTCATACCAAATAAATCCTGTGAATTGTGAATTTGGGGGCAACATAACTTTTGCACAAGTGAGTACAAAGAAGTGACTTTGAATAGGTGACTAGAAGCCTTTTGAGTCACGACCACTTGGTGTAAAGGATATTTCTAAAGTGAGTTGGATATGGAATCAGTGAGAAGCCTTCGCCTAAGTTTAGGGGGCTAAAATAATTCATAATAATTGTTTGATTGAGGCATGTAAGACACTAGGGAAGGGAAGCACTAAAGGACTGTTCGATCAGTGAAGGGCTCCCTTTTGTGATGTGTTGGTCTTGAATGGTCAAATTTTTGTGGTAAGAGGGCCAACTAAGCCATTGAAGTGTGATTCCTGAACATTTAAAGTGAAGGAAAGTGGCCTTCATATTCACTATTGTGAAGTCAATCAAACTATTGTGGACCAAATAAGTGTATAATCCTCAGCCATGAAGCTATTGTGAACCAAATAAGTGTTTAATTCTCGAGCATCAAGCTATTGTGAACCAAACAAGTGTATAATTATCTTTTGTTAATGAAATGATATTGTATCATAAAATTAAATTAGGGCCTTTAGAGCAAGTGATATGAATTTTGGTGAATAATTGTTGGACATTCGTGCAACATAACACATGTTCTAGTTAGGAAGCTTAAATAGATTTTCATATGTCATAAAGTTTAAGAGCCTTTTGGGCTTTCATGAATTTGGGAATTATCATATATAGTATTTACTTTCCCTATTTTAAATACATGGCTTGAAGAGTGAGTTTGTTCTTCAAGGCTTGGTTCGATCAGGGCACTCCCTAAAAGTGACCTTCAAGTTAGTATAGGTTCTATGGATCCTCCCAATGTGTCCCCGAGTAGTCTTAGCCTTATAGATACCCCTTATGTGATGCCCGATGGAAGAGCTTGTAACCTCGATACATAATGTATGAATCAATGTCGTGGATAAACTAAGAGAGAGAAGTAATGAAAAGAGAAGCTACCATGGCGATATAAACCACCATAGAAGCTACCAGAGCTATTATCATAAAGAGAGAGATACCCACCGCAACCATTGTTTACAAACATGTAATATGCATGTAAATGTCCTTCGACAACTTGAATGATTTATTTTGTATTCTCTTTCACCTAGATAAAATCCAAATTATTAGTATTAGTATTATTAAGCGCCACACTAGTGGGTAAATAGTTCTTTCATCAAATATAGTGGGTGGCCCCGGCCTAGGCTCCATCTAGTTACAAGAAATAAACCAAAAAAATGAAAATCCAAAATATCATTGGGTTGGCTTAAGACCTGTCAAAATAATGGGAGAAGTTAAGGCATAATATGGTATGGTTATGATAAGGAATCAATAATTACCATGGTCAATGATTTCTCTCAATATAAATTCCTTTCTTGGTTAAGTGGAGAGAAAAAAAGCCACTTTAATACATACAAGACAAATCTAGAGGCTAAAGTAGATAAGTAGGCTTAAATTCACATTAATTATCTAACTAAAAGAATGTATTAAATTTGATGTATTTCCCGTGGAAACATTTTTAAATGGTACTTACCATCGACAAGGACATTCTTCCTCATTTGGTGCAAATATTGCCTTTTCTCCAAGATTTTTGGTAGGCTAGAGTTATTGATTGTGTGAAATAAGGCAATATATGTCTACATTTCTTGCTTTTACTTGGTAGAGTCACGAGGGAAACTTTTAATTTTTCTTCCTTGGAAATAAGAGTTATTAATATCATTAACAAAAAATGTGTGTTTTGTATGTGTGTGTGTTTGTGTTTATAAGTTTGTGCGACAAGTTTCTTTGATTTGAAAATCTGACAAAGTCTAAAGAGTAAGTCTTTATGGTAGAGTGAAGTGTGGGGATAATGGGTTGGAAAATATTCCACACAAGAATGGAAAATCTTCAGAAGGAGAATGGAAAATCTTACGGAGAAGAATGGAAAAATCAACTAAGTGAAAAGAGAGCATGAGAGTATGATGTCTAGAGAAGAACAGTGTTTTTTCACACAAGTCTTGAAATAGACTAAATATGACTTAAATTAAATTAAATATGGGTAGTGCAATTTTGAGGCTGTGGAACTCAGAGTGCAATTTAAATGATGCAGAAGTGTGAAGGTAATGAAATTTCCTATGCTACGCATAAGGTGGAGCCGAAAAGAAATATCAAAATAAATATTTTGTTTTGGAAAATGGTTTGAATAGTTTGACTTCGACATAAATAAAGAATAATAAAGTTTATTGTAAATGAAGTCTATAAGGGGGAAATAAATTATTATTTACCCTCGTTGGAATTTGGCCTAATTATTTGAAGTGGACATCATGTAATAAATGAATTAGAATTTACTAGAAGAAAGGTAATAATTCGAGGGTAAATATTTACATAATAAATATAAATCTATGTCATAACTCCCCCCCCCTTCCCTTTTAATAAACTTAAAAGTAATTTATGTGGGAACTGAAAATGACATGGCATGGCTAGGTGACCCTAGTGCCAGCAAAGCACACCCTTGACGTGAAAAGTTGCATTGATTGCCATGTCATTTTCCACGTGTTAGATGTACGAAAACTCTAATGTCGTGTTGGTTTAAAAGGCTCTGAAGGGCCATATCTTGTGTCTTAAACTCATAATTGGACAACTTTTATATAATCAAAAAGCTCTTGAGAAGCATAAACAATGGTAAAATCAATAACAAGTTTTAAGATAGTTGGAGGAGGAGGAATTTTTATGACCTTGAGGAGACCTAGGAGGTTGGGTTTGGATACCTCACAACCTTAGTTACACATTAAAGGGTTGGGTATGTTATAAAGTAGTATCATAGCTAAAGTTTAACGCTTGGACTAAAGGGTTTAGAGGAAAGGGTTTAAAGTGAAGTTTGTCATTATTGATCATTTGATATGATAATTTTTTAGTGATTTAATTCTTGAAGAATTTTCCAATTTTGTAATGCAACAATCAAAAAAATTGAATTTTAGGCCAATAAGGTCAATGCTGGTGAGACCAAGATAGATACATGTACTTTGAAGAGATTTTGTTATTATTATAACTACGTGTAGTTTCAACACATAAGAAGACTTGCCAAAAATAGAAAATAGCAAGACAATGTCCAACAAAATGGTATTGTGGGGCTTACAGAGGATCTCACATGACAAGGACGATGAGATAGATGAGAGAAAAACAAGAGAAACCCCTCCTCGTTGGATGGAAACTCTTAAAAGTTTAAGGGTTGAGCTGAGAAGTTACAAGGTAGACAATGAAAAAATTATTAAAGCACGGGAGAACTAAGAAGAGGTAAATACAATGATGTTGCAATGTTTATTGGACTTATAGAGGCAAAGATAACATGGATCAATTGCTAATGATATTGATAGATACAAGTCCAAACTTGTTCCTAGTCCATTTGAAATTCAGAAGTACGAACTAACAACCAATAAGGAAGAGGAAAGAAAGCTAATGAAGATGCACATGAGTGCAAAAGAGGATACAACCAGTGAGGATACCTCAATAGACACCTCTTAGGGTGGAACTGATAGTTTTGGTGAGTTATCCATCACAACAACTAAATCAGGTTTGCATAAGAAAAAGGAGAAGGATGAGAGGGGCTTATTACCTGGATACTTTAAGAAGGAAAAGCCTTATAGCTTTGATGGGGAATTTAGAAAGAGTGAAGAGGTTGAAGCATGGATTTTGGGCCTAAAGAAATATTTTAGAGTGCATAACTACTCTAAGAATATGAAGGCATGGGTAGCTATATTTAATATAAGAGGAAAATTTATATATGGTGGGAAGATCTCAAGAATGTCAAGGGAATTTGAGAAAATAAGTTGACTTGGAGTAAATCGAAGAAGTAATTTATGGAGAAATACTTGTGTGATTGGTATTATGATGGAAGATCGAGGAATTCCATGAACAGATGTTGGGACAATTCACTATGGAGGCATATGCCAAATGATACATAGAATTGTCGAGGTATGTACCCTTAGAGATAAGAAGATAAAAATCCAAGGTTTCCTCGATGGATTTCCACAATCCTATCAAAATTGAATATAATTTGATGAGCTTATGATGCTAGAAGCTGCCATCTAGAAAGCTAAATATTCTTACGATTAGTCAAAGCATAAGTGTGAATTGCGGACATAATGGAAAAAGAAGGAAAAGACTAGCTTCAAGAATAAAGGATTGAGATCATCATGGTATAGTGTAATGTCCCTACCCAATCCCTGTGTTGTACTTGTATGCATGTGGATATTGAGGCTAAGGTTCTCTGGAAGTATTGACATGAATAGACTAGTGCATTGAGTTATGATAGGTTAATGCAAGAGCAACTACGTAAATATATGTATAGTGATATTTAGGCTTTTGTGCCAGATGTTATATTATGTAGTATGTGTGCCCATGTAGTCATATTACATAGATTTCAGGGCCAGTACCCAAATATTTATGGTGGTTTTGGTTAAATGGTCGAAGGGTCGAGTGTGTAAATAAAATGTAATTATTCATATTATTAATAAAATAAGGCTAGTTGTAGAGTCCACTCCACGGAAAGAGTATGGGGGGCACAACACTAAAGTGAAAAAGGCAACAATTGGGTGTGTTTGGTGAAAAATTCACCCTCAACCCACGTGGCTCTAGAGGGTGCCACATGGTAAGGTAAAGTAGATGCCACATAAGGGTATTCGACATGTTTACAAGAGATGAATGGTCATAAATTTGAAGGTTTTTGGGCTTGATTGGGCTCAATCTATGTCAGTTTGAAGAATTACACGTTTTTCGTCAACTGTTTGACAAAAGTCATAATGGTGAACGTGACAGAAATTCATCTCAGAAATAGACTACAGATGCCAAGAAAAGCTCAATAATGGTTAATTTGGTCAATTATAGGGTCAATTTGGGGAAATTGATTTAATTTTAGCCTCGATGAGCTAAAGATTTGTGCAGACAATGTCTCCATGTGCAAGGGGGTTTATTTTTTTAATGATTTTAAAATGTGTATGTGTGTTTATATATATAATCAGTCCAAACCAAACATGATATATAATTTTTAAATTAGACGAATACATTGCTATGACTTATGATATACAAATATATAGCAATGTATTTGTCTAATTTAAAAATAGATGAATTTGGGCCCATATATACATACATATGTATATATATATATATATTGTATGTATATGTATATACATATGTATGTACAATGTATATGTACGTACATGTACATACATGTACATACTTGTATATTAATCATACATATATCTATGTATGTTATTATATACATATGTATGTATATGTATATACATTAGTATGTACATGTTGTATACTACATACCATATGTATATCATATACATACATAGATAATGTATGATAATATACATATGTTATACATGTATGTACATGTCGTACAATACATGTACATAATTGTATATACATACATGTGTATATATATATAATATATATATATATATTATATATATATATATATTATTATTATATATATATATATATATATATATATATATTATACATACACACACACACACATATGTGGACCCTAAAGGAGGCATAATATACATATGTTATTTACATATAACATATTTTATATTTGGATTAATTGTGGTTGGGAGCACGTGGAGCATACCACCTAATTACCATTGTGGTTAGCCAGGGCCCACAACATGGGTCTTTGCAGTGTTAAAATGGTTGAGGATGTGGAAGGGTCGTGTTTGTTGGATGGCCTATGATGTCACGAGTGACGTATGCAATCTCATGTAATTTGTTTGGGGGCGTAGAGCACCAAATTTCAGAATTACACGGGTTCATAACTCAGCTGAAGGATTGTGGGAAGATCAAGTTTAACTTCACAAGGCCATAAATTTCAGTTCAGAAGTCAGAATTTGAGAAGTGATAAATTGAAAGAAAGTTATTTATGAGCATAATACAACCATCTAGCCATAAATGTTGAATTGAAGCTAAAATTTCTGAGAAATTTAAAGGAAATATATAGGAGTCTTAAAGAGGTAAGAATGGCTTAACAAACTCTAGAATTCCATAGGGCATAAATTTTTTCCCTATTATCAGAATGGTGCAAACAAGTAGTCAATAGAAAGTTATAGACGAGGGGAACATTCTTGAAAACCCATAATTTCAAATAGAGTGAGATTTATGATGAAACTTATCACAGGAAACTATAGGTGTTGAAAAATACACAATTTAGTTAAAAATTCTGGAGGGCATATCTTTTAGCCTAAGAATCATAATTTGGTAAGAGAGTAGTCAATAGAAAGCTTTTGACTGGAATAACATGTTGGTGAACCCAAAACTTGAATATGGGCGGGAATGTTGAAGAAAAATCCCGAACAATTACACGTTATAATAAGATCCTAATGACTTTTAATAGAGGCAGGAGGTGGGTATAGGAAGGAATTGTGTAAATGGTTGCTAACATAACAGGGCAGTAGATACAGATACAAATGTGAGATTAGCAAATATATGAGATACAAGTGACTAGTAAAATATAAAGCAATAATATGGAAAGGACCGTTAAATATGACAACCATGCTATGGAATTCATGTTATGAAAGAAACTGAACATGAGAATCTCTTTAACCTTCCCCATTATTGTTTTGTCTTAAGATATTAGACATGATGCATAGGTTGATGTGTTGTATATGCACATAAGTTTGTGATGTATGAGCATGTGTGTGATGATTGCATGCTACTTGACAACAGTATGCTCAACTATATATGCAATAGATGATATGAGAAGCTAATCATGGTTATTTTGTTGTGAATGAGGCACTTGGACACCCAGACAACAACGTAGCTCTTGGAGTTGTAGGTTGAGACTGTTTAGCCAACCATAAGTTACCCTAGAAGGTGGGAACAACCGAGGGATTAGGGTTGCACCACTTGCATGTCGATGAGGGGAACACGAGCCTATGGTTGGAGCCTAAGGTTGTTGGGTTGGTGCCTTAATTAAGGTTTAGTTGTTTGGATTTTAATTGTTGCATACAGAATCAGAATCCCAGCTCAGGGGGTAACCTGTGTTTGAGATTGTGAACCACATGGTTTATGGTTGGTTGGAACATGGAGAGCCTGTATCTAGCTGAACAATTTATGTATATAAGTGTTCACATGTGCAATGTTATTTTTATGGTATTTTTATGCGTGTTTATGTGTTTCCGATAATAAACCCTAAAATAAGCATTTTTCATATTTACGTGCCATATGATTATTTATATGTAAACCCTAGTCGAGGTTTGGTATATATGTGTGTTGAATTTTGTTGTGCATGCTTGTGTGTTAAAATGTATGAATGATTAGTTAATTACTGGACAGTACAATAGGGTTGAGTATAACTTGTTTATTATTGTTACTCATAATAATTGATTATGCATGTAGTTAAGCAGCTTATAAATAATCAAATGTTGTCAAGTATAGGTACATACCATGGTAGCACTAGTATGTTCAGATGGATCTAAAAATGGGATAAGGTTTTGGAAAATATACCAAGTTTTTGAAGTTTTCACAAAAAAATAACAGTTCTCGGTAATGAGGTTGTGGTCTTGGTCGAGGGCCGAAGACATTGCAAGTGATATTAGAGCCCAATTTACAACATTGGGTCCAAATTGGGTCAAATTTGGAAACATGATGGGGAAATTTTTTCATAGGTTACAAGTTTCCTGTCATTTGTTTGACGAAAGCCGTGAGTGTGGGAATAACAAGAATTTTCCTAAATTCGAAAGTAGATGTCACAAGAGGGTATCTAGTAGGTTTACAAGGAATGACAAGTCAAAATTTTTTTGAAGGTTTTTGGGATTGATTGGGCCAAGTCTGGTGCAGATTGAAGAATTACAAGTTTCTTATCAATTGTTTGGCAAAAGTCGTAATGATGAGAACAATGGAAATTTATTTCAAAAACAAAGTACAACTGCCAAGAAAAGCTCAATAATGGTTAATTTGGTCAATTACAGGGCCAATTTGAGGAAATTTATTCAATTTTAGCCTCGAAGAGCTAATGATCATGCAGATGCATTGTCTCTAAGTGCAAGGATCATATTTTTATAATGATTCTAAAATGTTTATATATATATATATCTTATATTGATCCAGATCTTTGGGGGAGGCCCCAAGTTCTGAAAAAATTGAAATTCCAGAAGAAAATAGGAGAACACACAATAAAAAAACCCATATTTTTTTTTTTATTAAAACAATTAATAACTGTAAATGCTACATTGTGATGGACAATTTGTCCTTTTACAAAATGTGACTTGTTACTTATAGCCTTTTTTGGTCACAATACCATAGGTAAATTCCATGGGTGGGTAAATACCATGGCTGAATGAATACCATAGGTGAATGAATACCATGGGTGGATGTCACTTACAATACCATGGGTAAATTCCATGAGTGGATAAATACCATGGGAGGATGAATACCAAGGGTCGATGCCACTTACAATACCATGGGTGAATGAATACTATGGGTGGATGAATACCATGGGTGGATGTCATTTTCCATTCAGATCATTCCTCCCTCCTTAAGAAGCAATGGTCCCCATTACGTGAAGTTCCCTCCTGAGAAGCCTTTGTTGAATATGAAGAGCCACTAAAGAGAATGGTTTTGTGTGGTTAACCCATAACCGTGTTGAACGAAGATTCGAGGATAGAGATACTTTGTAATGCTTGTGACCAAGTGTGCGGCCTAGCAAATGGACTTCGATAAAGTGTGGACTTGTGGATAACCCATAACCATGACAAACAAATATTCTAGGCTAGAGATACTGTGTAATGCTTGAGACCTTCTGTGATACTAACAGTGTGCGGCCTAGCAAATGGACTTCAATGACAAGGATTTTGTGTGGTTGACCCATAACCGTGAAGCTGACTGTCGATTAAGTAGCAGGTGCCTACATAGTTTGGGGTGGGAGGGCACGTATCCAAAGAACCCAAGTCATATGCTTCTATGCTGAAACGAATGAATGTGTAGTAGGTGCCTACTAAATCGGGGTGGGAGGGCACATCTCTTAAGGGAACCCGCTCTAAATATCGCTCCAGATTTAAAATGGGCAAAACTCGGTCAATATAACTCAGAATATTTATTATAACCTATTTTTTGAAATATAATGACCATTTTACATCTTCCCATGTGATTGAAATCCATACCGGGACACTTTGGAAACTCAGATTCACGCTGCAATTGCCCAACCGTCACAAAAGTTTTGAAAAAATAGTTGATTTTAAATTAGCGATATCTCCCTCATTTGAACTCCGATTCG
>APFE030696122.1:12590-41788 GCA_000404065.3 Pinus taeda | reverse complement strand
TTTTTTTTTTTTTTTTTTTTAAATTGGGTGATTTTTCAAGAGGAGCTCAGATATACAATCATATTTATGAAATTCTGCATAAAAACTGCAAAAATTGATGGGAGAGCTACCATCCACAAATTGTCGTCAAAAAAATTTCTACAATATAGTTGATTTTAAATCAATGATATGTCCCTCATCTGGACTCTGATTCGATTGATTTGTTTTTTGAATATGGATATTTTTTGACAAGGAATCCAAATATATTATTTTTTTTGGTAAATTTTGCACCAAAATTTTCATATATGAACTGCAAACTTGCCACCCAAAAAAATTCCTTCAAAAAAATGAAGAAAAAAAATGAAAAATTCTTCTTGCTTTGCCCAAGAAACTCCTTTGTGGATCTTGTAGCACGTCCCTAAAGTTTGTTGAATATTGCTACAAAAATTTGAAACTAAAATATGTATCAAACCCTCATTCCCATGGAATCGTAACCTGAATATGATACCACTGATCCAAATCTTGGGGGGAGGCCCCATAGTTATGAAAATTTGAAATGCCAGAAGAAAATAGGAGAACACACAATAAAAAACCCATAAATAATTTTTTTTTATTAAAACAAATAATAATTGTAAATGCTACATTGTGATGGACAATATGTCCTTTTACAAAATGCGACTGGTTACTTGTAACCTTTTTTGGTCACAATACCACAAGTAAATTCCATGGGTGGGTAAATACCATGGTGAATGAATACCATTGGTGGATGTCATTTACAATACCATGAGTGGATAAATACCATGGCGAGATGAATACCAAGGGTCGATGCCACTTACAATACCATGGGTGGATGCCATTTTCCATCCGGATTATATATCTATATATATAGACACACACACACACACACACACACACACACACACACACACACACATAATGTTTTGCACTTATATCATATTTTATATACATTTTATACAATTTGCATAAATGTGAACCCCCCTTGGCCTAGTGTGTTACATACCCCCATGAATTGTGGCCATGTTTGATAAGGTGGAAGAGGTGTGGGGTGAGTTTGCTTGGGACAAGTACATTGAAGCATTGTGCAAAGGCATGTGCCGATGGGTCTACCACAAATCATGGCACCATGGAGCATAAGCCATGAGTTGTAGGCTATTGGGGTGTCGCCCAAACACAAAGCTCACAAAATCACATCCGAGAGTTAGGTCATGAGGGGCCATATAAATCAACATGGGACCAAGTTCCAGGGGCATGAGTTACAAGGTGACCCATGAAGATGTTTACACAGACATGGGCCTTAGGCCACGAGGGTGATACAATCAACTTCAAGGGAGTTGGAATTGGGATGGGGGAAACTATAACTGTGATAACGGATCCCCACCCACGGTGATGTAAGCATCGGGGTGTCCACATTTTAATGTGAAACATTGGATTGAGGGGGCTGCAAACTATGGTTGGATGGGAAGCAGGGAACTGTGAGATGGAACCTTGATAGCGGACTGCAACCCCTAATGACGTCAACAAGGGGTCTGTGTTTAAATCAGAACCACCCATTATATGAATTTTCCACCTCCATCGACCATATGATTGGTGGGGCCAATCATATTTTATTACATTTAATACAAAATGTTGCAATGTATGCCATACATGGAGGAGTATGTCGGAGCATTGAGGACGTGTGGAGGGCCCACACACACATATTTTTAAATTACACAAATAACTTGATATGACTTATGGTTATTACATGGGGGTCTATTATATATTGTGTTTGGTTTAATCAAAATATTATATACATAACACGTAAGGTTGATTGCATGTGCACAAAGGAAACGTTGAGAGTGTCGTGAACGGGGAAAATATGTATGATTGTGTGTGTGTAATTGGTATCATTGTTGTGCGATATAGTAAGTGGTGGACCTTGGAGGGGGCATAATTGTGGATTTTATATTTGGATTAATTTTGGTTGGGAACATGTGGAGCATGCCACGTAATGGATGTTGTAGCCAGTTAGGGTCCGCATGACGGGTTTTAGTAATGTTGAGATGGGTGAAGATGTGGAAGGGCCACGTTCATTGGATGGTGTATGACATCATGAGTGACATATTCAAGCTCATGTTATCTGTTTGAGGGCGTAGAATGCCAAATTTCATAATGACAAGGGTTTAGAAGTTAGTTGAAGGATTGTGAGAAGATCAAGTTGAACTTGACAGGGCCATAAACTTTCAGCCCATAATTTAGAATTTTATAAGTGACAAGTAGAAAACAAAGTTAATTTTTAGTAGAATACAATTATCTACCCAGAATTTTGAATCGAAGCTAAAATTTCTAAGAAAATTTAAAGGAAAGTTGCAGGAGTCTTAAAGAGGCAAAAAATGGCTTAACAAGTTGTAGAATTCCAAAGGGCATAACTTTTTTCCCCGGTATCAGAATGACACAAATAAATATTCAATATAAAGCTATTGACGAGGAGATAATTCTTGAAAACCAAGAATTTAAAATAGAATGATGTTTGTAAAGAAAATCTCACAAAAATATACAGGTGTTTAAAAATAAGCAATTCAGTTAAAACTTTTGGAGGGCATGACTTTTAGCCTTGTAATAAGAATTTGGTAAGAGAGAAATCAATAGAAAGCTATTGACTAGAAAGACATGTTGGTAAACTCAAAATTTGAATATGGGCAGAAATGTTAAAAAAACGTTCTAGAAAGTTATAAGCTATAATAGTGACAAGGGGTGGGCATAGGAAGGAATTGGATAAATGGTTGCTAGTATAATATGGTAGTAGATACAGGTACAACTATAAGAGCAACGACTATATGAGATATAGGTGACTAGTAAAATAGAAAGGAATAATATGGAAAAGGCCATTAAACAAAAGAGCCATTTTGTGGACTTCATATTGTGAAAGAAATTGAAGATAATCTCTTTAACCTTCCCCATCATTGTTTTGTCTTAAGATATTATATATGATGTATAAGTTTATGTGTTGTATATTCACAAATGTGTATGATGTATGAGCCTGCGTATGATGATTACATGTTGCTTGATAACAATATGTTGTATTGCCTTTGCAATATTCGATATGAGAAGCTAATTACGATTGTTGTGTTATTGATATGCAGTTGTCCAAGACTACAACCCTACGGAGAACAAACCTCATAGGTATATACTCTTCTTTTACATGAAGATTGTGGCAAATTAGATCACTCGAGGGACTTTAATCAGTGAAGGAGATGTCTAAGCTTGGAAGGGTGAGTGTAACAAGGAAGAAATGATTTCATCAAGAGTAAAGTGGATTACTCAACGACCTGAAGGGGTACCTAGAAGCCCTAGAAAAGCAACAAGGTCAAGGTTGTTGATGTTTGGTACCTTGACTGGTGGTGGGTGTTGAGTAAGTACCTCATGATGGGCAAACAGATTCCCATGAAGTAAACATTATATCTACTTCACATATAAGTATCAATTCAATTATCTTATCTTATTATTTTGTGTTATAAGTATATGAATTATAAGTTGAAGTTCTTAATAATAACATATTTGCGAACAAAATATTGATTTTCTGGGCATGATTAATTTATAATCAACTCTTATAAATTTAGGATTTGATTTTGTAAATACAACATTGAGAATGTTGAATGGTGCTCCAAATTAGAAGGTCGAGACTATGGAAATTAATGTAGTCATGTAATAACTCGAGATAGACACTGGAAAAGCAACACATATGGTTGTAAGACATATTATATATTAGGATTATAAGTAGGACATTTAGTTGTAAGAGTTATAATAGATTTATGATAGATATATGATAGAATTACAATAACTGATTTGCCACTAGTGGGTGACCAGGTCACAATGGCTCATGATAGGTTGTAATCTGTCTATTACAGGTTATCATAGGGATAGTGACGAGCCATGACAATGTTGTAATAGGATCATATATAGGTTTTGTTATAGGGTATAACAGGTACAATAAGTACAACTAGTGAGCTAATAGCAAGATTGTATTGGACTGGTCGCATGCACAACAAGTTACTGAAGGCAAAGTCGTCACTGGTAGGTGACATGTTCTTTACAGGATTATGACAGATTTGTTACAGGTAGGTGATAAGTTTGCCACATTTTCTATAACAAGTATAACACGGGTTGCTACAAGTTTGTCAAAGGTTAGTGATAGGTTAATCACAGGTTTATACCAAGCCTCACTACAACAAAACAAGTCATTAGCGCTAGAAATAACGCCGAAAATCAATGCATTTTAGGTTGCAAATTGGGTTCAATTAGCGGAGAAAAACTCGTCGCTACACTACATCTTCACTTGGGCACCAAAAATAGCGTTGAAAATAGCGCCAAAAACTGTCGTTTCCATCCTTGTTCATTATTGCATCCATTTTTGCTTCCAATTGAGCTCACTATTTTGCTTCTGGTATGGCATTGAAAATAACTTATGTTTTGGCTTCCTAATTTACGTCAAGTTATGCTTCCATTATAACGTTGTTTGTTGCTTCAAGTTTTGCTTCCAATATGACATTGCTTGTTGGATTAGCTTTGCTTCCATTATGCCATCTTATTTAGCTTCTAATATGGCTTCCATTATATTGTCTTTTGTTGCATCTAGTATTGCTTCCATTATTACTTCTTGGTTTGCTACCTGAATGGCTTCTTTGTTTGCTTCTTATGGAACACCAAGTTTCGCTTCTAATGTTGCTTCCATTATTACTTCTTTGTTTTTTACCTCAATTTCTTATGTTTTTTCTTCTTAGGTAACGCCAAGTTTCGCTGCTTTTATTGTTTCCACTATTACTTCTTTGTTTGCTTCCTAAATTGCTTCTCTTTCTGCTTCTTAGGTAACACCAAGTTTTTCTTCTGGTTTGCTTCTAGTGTGATTATATCTTGGTTTCCATTGTTGCTTCCAAAATTGATTCCTTGTTAGCCTCATGGTTTGTTACCTATTTAGCGCATGGGTTTGCTTCCTGTTTAGCGCATGGGTTTTCTTCCTTTTAGTGTTGGCATTTGCTTCTTAATTAGCCTCCAATTTTGCTTCCTGTTGAGCAACCAATTTAGCTTCCTATTTAGAGCCAGTAATAGCTCCAAGTATGGCTTCCAATTTAATGTCGAATTTTACTACCATTTTAGAGCCACATTTTGCTTCCATTATAACAACTCGTGATGCTTTCTTTATAGCTTCCATTTATTAATTTAATATTTTTATTTCAATTAAATTAGTTAAGTGTATCATGCCCCTTAAATAATTTATATGATTATAGAGTAAGTGATAATGCATTTTGAAATATTTTATAGCATACCATTTATAAATAATTTTTAGGGAAATGGACATCCATATAAAGCAACAACAATTCTTTTGACTATAACTGATATTTGTATATTATTAATAAAAAAAATTGTTGGTTGTTACCAACTACATAGAGATTTCGAGAGTAGAGCTCTTTCACGTTTCTTATAGTTACAAACCACACCACAAAATTGGAATAAAATAACAAGATATATAATATATATATATCTATATATATATATATATATTATATATATATTATATATATATATATATATATATAATATATAATATATAATATATATATATTATATATATAATATATAACTATGACTAGTATTTTTATGTTATTAATAAATAAATTTGTTGGTTCGTGAGCTACACATGATGCAGACCCAAATAATAATTGTCAAAATGATATAAGTCGAAATGATACATGTCAAAATGATACAACCCAATATGGTATTGTAGGTGAAAATGATACATATGATAATAAACATGAAAAGTGGCATCATATCGATTTATCAACAATTATCCATGTTGGAGTCTATATGATCAATGTCACTAGCTACTACCAACAAATTGCTCATCATCATCATCATCATCATCATCATGTCTATCATGATGATCTTCAATTTCATTATCGTCTTTGTTTGCCTCGGTGTCCTCTTCGTCTACCTCATCATCATCATCTCAAATGTCTTGAACCAGACCAAACATAATCTGGATAAATCTGAGGATCAACTGGAAGACCTGTGTTTTGCAAAAAGAACATTCAAAATGAAAAGTTATTATTTATTTCATGAAATATTTATTATTTTTGTTATATTTCTAATATTACAACATATGAAACAAAACCATAATCATATTACATCATATCAAAGTGCACATATATACCACAATAAATTTTCAATTAAGTTACAACTAAGATGTCATTTCAATGATGTAAAACATGCAACAATTGTAATAAACATTAATAAATATAATAAGAAAAATTGTTATACAATTTACTTTTCATTCTTAGTTTCTTGTGTTGCAAATGCATAGGCCTTGGATGAATTTAAGGTCCCCATAAGGAATAGCTTGTTCCCCAACACTTTTGAGGAAATCAAGAGGGTTACCCAAGCTAGGGATGAACCTGAGGAGGTGAGTGTGTTGGCTATAATTTATAGGAGGGTGGGCAAGATAAGAAGTTGTGCCAACTTTCGAGAAGACGATGTTGAAAATTACAACAAGAAAAATCCTAATTTAATTTTCCCTTGAATTAAATTAGGAGAAAATTGTAATTCCACATCTCATGACAACTTGTACGAGTTAACTAAGTTAATTTGACTTAGTTGGTTCAGTTAATTCGAGTTGAGGGTATAACTTGAGTCATGTAGAGTGTATCTTACTTTATAGGAGCCCCAATTGAATTTATTTTGAGTTGTAATTAATTAATTCAGTTTAACTGAGTTAAATTGAGTTAAATTGGTTCTAACTGATGGAGGTACTAGTAGCAGATTTAGCAGTGGGGTGCATCATCATTATTCGACCAGTTAACTGATAATTCAACCATAGATAACTCATACATGGAAGATCTGTGAGTTACCAATTGAGATTGGAGTCCAAGGGAAGTATATTATCAGTTGTATAATCATCCAAATTGTACAAGTGGTGCATGCAGTCAGAGGAAGGACTATGATGGATTGCACAATTCCAATTGAGGATTTATGTAATTAATAGGGTGCTAATTCCCAAGGAAACAACGCAAGGAAATAGGGACTTGGACAAGCCAAAATTTGGTCAAGTATTGCCCTAGGCTTATCTAGGAGGCAATGAGACATATAGAGATAATGTAGAGGTTGCTTGACCATGAGAAAATCATTGTAATCTTCTCATATTTTTTGACTAATGAAATATACAGATAGGAGAGTTTTTTAGTTGTGGCTTTCCCCAGGAAATCATTGTGTAATGTGTTGATTAAATTCTTTCTCTTTTATGCTTCATGATTTCGTGATTGTTTAATTGTTTTCGCAGTTGGTATAGTAGATTCAAGTCTATTATTTTAGCAAAAGGAATTTCTACATGGTATCATAGTGGAAATCACAATAGAAGAGAAGAACACGATTTTGTCTTTGCAGGTGAATCGAATTTGCAGTATCATTCTTCAGGGTCAACAAGATGTTGTTCTGTGGATTGAGAGTTGAGTATGCCCTTGAGGGAAGCTCAAATTTCATAGCATTGAAGGACAAAATGGAGGCAATGTTGGAAGATAATTGGTTGAAGGAATTCATAGACAATGAAATTCCTAACCCTCCAACAATTGATGTTCAAGATTTGGCAAACTGGAAGAAATGTGTGGCAAATGCGAGAAGGATCATACTAGAAGGAATACACGATCATATTGTCTCGAACCTCCACGGGAAGGAGAATACATATGCAATGTGGAAAACCTTGACAAACCTATTTCAGAACAACAAAGACCACCAGAAGTTGGCAGTGAAGGACAAGCTTCGCAAGATCAAGATGGAAAAGAGTGACACAATACCAAAGTACTTGACCAAGTTCACCTAGTGTCGGGATGAGCTTGGGAGTGTTGGTGTTATAGTTGTTGAGGATGATATGGTAATCCTAGCACTTATAGGCCTTCCCAAGAGTTGGCACATCCACCAGGATTCAATAAATGGGAGGGAGAAGCTACTTGAGTGGGAGCATTTATTGTCTGACTTGGTGCAAGAAGAGATATGGCAGAACACCAGAGATGGAACCTCATCCAAGTGTGATGAGGAGGATAATTGTGCCTTGGCTAGAAAGGAAAAGAAAGGGAAAGGGAATACATCCCATTCCAAATTAGATTCTAGTTAGGTGGGCAAGAAGAAGGACTTATCGAATATTAAGTGTTTTCATTGTCATGAGCTGGGACATTATGCCACGAACTGTCCACAAAAGAAGGCCGACAAGAAGCCCTTAGGTGGAGCTGGAGGTGAAGCCCTTGCTTCACAATTCAAGATGGATTTCACCCTCATTGCTTGCATGGTGACATCAATGACAGGTAGTGTGTGGTATTTGGATAGTGGAGCCTCATTCCATATGACCGACAACAAAGAGTTTTTTCAGCAACTTGGAGGAGAATGGCCCCCATTTGTACATCAATATGGGAGATGATGGAAGGTATAGTGTGACCGACATCAGTACTATTACCTTTCAAATGGAGCCTAGTTCTCCTCTCACATTAAAATATTTCATGTATGTTTCAAGTTTGAAGAAGAACTTAGTTTCAATTACTATATTGGAAGACTGTGGCTACGATATGGTATTTAGGAAAGGAAAGGCTTTCCTTAATCACATAGCCACGGGACAAGTGAAGCAGATTGGGGTTCAGGTGAAGAACCTCTAAAAATTGGATGTAGAAGAATGTGTTGCCTTGAGCACGAAAGAAAATAAGGTGAAAAGCCGAGATATCGGTGAGTTATGGCACAAAAGATTGGGCCATTTACACCACTGAGCTTTGAAGATCATGCAACATATTTTTATAGGAATTCCCAAGGGTGCACTAGAGCAACAAGATACATGCAAAGGGTGTACATTGGGAAAGTACACCAAAGCCACCTTTCATGACAAGGACAATCTATCCTTGAAAGAGTTCACTCAAATGTGTGTGGACTGTTCTCGACAGCCTCCTTGGCCAAGCACAAGTATTATGTGATATTTGTAGATTATTTCTCACATAGGTGTTGGATATTCTTCATGTAGAAGAAAGTCCATACTTTCTCAAAATTTTGTGAATTTAAAGCACTTGTTGTGAAAGACACGAGTAAGAAAGTGAAGGCTCTTAGGAGTGATAATGGTGGAGAATATGTGTCAAATGAATTCAAGAACTTTTGTGCATAAGAAGGCATTCAACAGGATTTAATAACACCCCATAACCCACAAAAAAATGGGGTTGCAAAAGGAAAGAACAAAATTATTGTGGGAGTTGCACTGGCCATGTTACATGACCAGGGCCTACCGTTGCACTTGTGGGTGGAAGCATGCAACACAACTATATAAGTACATAAACGGAGTCCTCATTAGATTCTCAAGATGAGTACACCAAAATAAGATTTTTCATGTAAGAAACAAAATGTGATACACTTCAAAACCTTTGGTTAATCAATACATTGTGATGTTTCCAATGATGCAAGGAAAAATCTAGAACCAACAATAGAGTTGGGCATACAGATACACCTCATAACTATCAGGTGTACCTACAATCTCACATGATAACAATTATTCGTAGAGATGTGAAGTTAGATGAAGAGAAGGCCATGAGATGTTCCCTTGAGAGGGATCTTTAGTTGCATGGAGTTGAGGAGCTTTTATCTCCAAAGGAAGAACCTTGGGATTTTGTGGAGCATCCACAAGCAAAGGAGAAAAGAATGGAAGAATCCACTCATGCAGAGACATCTAGAGATGGAAGGAAGCACACCGGAGAGGATGGAAGATTGATGTATGATGCTAGAGAGAATGTGGGAGCACTCACATCACAACGTAGGCAGAGGAGGTCAACAGATCGATACACTCACTACATGGATCTGATAAGCGAGAGTGTGGAGACTGAGCCATCCTAATTCGAGGAAGCAGTGCAAAAAATAGTATGGGTTCATGCTATGGTAGATGAGTATGACTCCATTATCAAAACCAGTGTTTGGGAACAAGTAAGTTGTAGGATCCAGGTGGATTTACAAGGTGAAGCAAGCAACAGATGGGAGTGTCGAGAAACATAAGGGGAAGTTTGTGGCCAAGGGGTTCTCTAAGGTGGAGGGAATTGATTACGAGGATACCTTTGCTCCAGTAGCAAGGTACTCTTCAATCAGATATATTCTAGCACTTTCAATGTAGATGGGATGGAAGATACATTAGATGGATGTAAAGACAACCTTCCTCAACGAAGTGACTGATGAAGAGGTGTACATAGAGCATCCGTAAGGATTAGAGACCTTCAACAGAGAGTTGCATGTGTGCAGACTCAAGTGAGCGTTGTATGGATTGAAACAAGCACCCCGTGCTTGATACACCAAGAATGATAGCTATTTCACCAGGTTGGGCTTCACCAAAAGAGAAGTAGATGTGAAGCTTTACCATATTGTTGTTGAAGGTAAACTGATGATATATATATATATATATATATATTTATATATATATATTTATATATATATATTATTAAGGTGATGAGAAGCTGATGAAATCTTGAAAAGAGGATTTGGAAAGAGAATTTGAGATGAAAAACATGGGGCTCATGCATTATTTCCTTGGTTTGGAAATTTGGCAAGGAGATGGGGACCTATTTTCCTCTGAAGGCAAGTATGCTAGGGAGATACTGAAGAACTTTCCCATGGAGAGCAACAAACCCATGGAGACTCCTCTAACGGGGAATTAGAGGAAGAGAGATACTTCAAGTGAAGTAGTGGAAGCTACCATTTACAGGCAGTTTGTGGGTTCACTCATGTACTTGGCAAACACATGAACGAACATGTGTTATGCAGTTAACCAACTTAGTCAAGCAATGGTTAACCAACCAAAATCTATTGGAAGGCAACAAAGCATGTGTTGAGATACCTTAGAGGCACCACTCAGTTTGGTCTTTGGTAGAAACATACGGAGGGAATGAAGCTACAAGGCTTCACATATGCAGATTGGGCAGAGAGTCCATCAAACATGTAGTGCACATTAGGGGGAATCTTCAGCATCTAGTCAACAACACTTTGCTGACACAACAAGAAGCAGAGATCAATTGCACTCAGTTTAGTAGAAGAAAAGTACATGGTTGCTAGTAAAGCAACTTGTGAGGCTATTTGGATGAGGAAGATCCTTGTTGGGTTATTTGGTCAGCAGATGGATCCTACAGTGATTTACCGTGACAACCAGAGTTGTATCAAACTATCTGAGAATCCATTTTTTCATGATCGGTCCAAGCATATCGACATCTGGTACCACCATTTACGAGATTGTGTGCAAATGCGGATCATGCTGCTAGAGTACATTCCTACATAGGAGCAAGATGCAAATATCTTGACTGAGGCACTGTCAAGAGGAAAATTCGAGTTCCATAGAGGCAAGGTTGGGGTACTAGATAATCCCTTTCTTATTGAGCGGGAGTGTTGAAAATTGCAACAAGAAAAATTTTGATTTAATTTTCCCTTGTATTAAATTAGGAGAAAATTGTAATTCAACATCTCATGACAACATCAATGAGTTAACTAAGTTAATGTGACTTAATTGGTCTAGTTAATTTGAGTTGAGGAACTAACTTGAGTCATGTAGGGTGTCTCCTACTTTATAGGAGCCCTGATTGAGTTTATTTTGAGTTGTAATTAATTAATTCAGTTTAACTGAGTTAAATCAGTTAAACTAGTTCTAACTGATGGAGGAACTAGTAGGAGGTCTAGTAGTGGGGTGCATCATCACTGTTCAATGAGTTAACTGATAATTCAATCATAAATAACTCATGCATGCAAGATATGAAAGTTACCTAGTTGAGATTGGAGTTCAACGACAATGTACTATCAGTTGTATAATCATCCAAATTGTACAAGTGGTGCATGTAGTTAGAGGAAGGCTTATGATGGATTGCGTAATTCCGATTGAGGATTTACTTAATTAATAGGGGGCTAATTCCCAAGGAAAAAATGCAAGGAAATAGGGACTTGGGCAAGCCAAAATTTGGTTAAGTATTGGCCTAGGCTTGTCTAGGGAGCAGTGAGATAGATAAAGATAATGTAGAGGTTTCTCGGGCATGAGCAAAGCATTGTAATCTTCCCATATTTTTATGACTAAGACAATATACAGATAGGAGGGGTTTTTAGTTGTGGCTTTCCCAAGGAAATCATTGTGTAATGTGTTGATTGAATTATTTCTCTTTCATGCTTCATGATTTCACAACCATTTTATTATTTCTGCAGTTGGTAGAGTAGATTCAAGTCTATTATATTAGAAAATTACAATTAACAGTTTGAATCTATAAAGAATTTCTACAAATGGCTAACCAAAGTAATGTAGAAATTAATAGAAATTTTCTACTACTTATGAAATCGAACTAAAATCAAGACATTACAAATTTCCTCTACTATTTTTTGGAATGGAAATCACAATTTAGAAACACATGCAATGACTTGCAACCATTAAAACCACAAGAAAACAATGATTTTATAGGGGAACCCAACTGGGAAAAACCCCTCCTCTACTTTTCATAAATTAGATAGGAATGAGAAACTATTAGAATGTCTTGCGTCAATCCTGAAGCACACCTTGCAATGTAAACATGTTCGCCTGCCAGTTGTCCTGCTCTAGCCAACACTTAGCCAATTCAAGGCCCGAACTTGCTCTTATTTCCTTACGCAATCCTAAAGGAAATTGGCTTCTAAAAGATAGAAATGTTCTCCTATTTGCTTGTGCAATTCCCAAGGAATGATTCACCTGCTTAACTGTCAAGCCTGTACACTCAACTAGTATACAATTGATAATTACAATGTGCCTTTTCCTCCACTCTAGGTAGGTATTTCAAATTCCATGCATGTATGGGTTATTTTTAGTTGATTAACTAGTTTACTTGAGAGATCACTGAGTTAACAACAGTTAACTACTCAACTGACCTTCAACTAGTTACCTGAGCTCAGTTAACCGAGTCAAACTGAGAATAATTGAACTAAATTGAAATTTTAGCAATCCCTACATGCACAACTCTAGTTCTTGCCTATAACCTGAGTTTACTAAGTAAACCAGTAGATAAGGCCATGTTACACAAGTTAATTGCAATCCAAGTGATTATGTTGATGTGGAAAATTGAATTACTAAATTTGACTAAGACATAAGTCAAATATAGCCTTTCTTGCTACAATTTCTAACACTCCCTCTTAGCAATAAAGTGATTTTGCACCACCCCTATTCTACACCCGTGGAATTCAAATTTGCCTCTTAAAAATGCCTTTGTCAAGATATTTGCATCCTTCTCCTCAGTTGGGATGTACTGTAGCATCATAATTCTCCTCTATAGACAATCCCGCAAGTGATGGTACTTGATATCAATGTGCTTGGACCTTTTATGAAATACCAATTTCTCATAGAGTTTAATACAACTATGAGTATCACAATAAATCATTGTTAGATCCATATCCTGATTGAAAAGACCCACAAATATTTTCCTCATCCATATGGCCTCACATGTTGCTTGACTTGCAATGATGTACTCAGCCTCTGTTGAGGTAAGTGCCACAAGCCTTTGTTTCCGGCTATACCAGGAAATAACTTCAAACCCAACATTGAAGATATCACCTGAAGTAATTTTCCTGTCTGATGGAATCCCTACCCAATCTGCACCAGTAAAGCCTTGTAGCTTCACTCCCTCTGTCCTTATGTACCATAACCCATACTTGGTTGTGCCTCTGAGCTACCTCAACATATGCTTTACTTCCTTCCAATACAACTTGGTAGGCTTCACCATGGCTCAAATCAGCTCATTAATTACAAAACATATGTCATGCCTTGTGTTCATGAGATACATCAAGGATCCCACAAGCTGTCTATAGATGGTAGCATCTACTTCTTCTCCTGAATAAGCACTCTCCTTCCTCCAGTTTGTAGCTAGAGGCGTGTCCATAGGCTTACAGTTCTTCATGTTAAATCTCTAAATTATTTAAGAGGATACTTCCCGTGACTCAAAAACAACTCACCATCACCCTCCTATAGTTCCAACCCAAGGAAGTAATACATCAAGCTCATGTCCTTCATCTCAAATTCTCTTACAAGGTCCTCCTTGCAAGAGCATATCACCTGCTCATCCCTTCTAAGTATCAAGTCATCAACATACAAAACCAAGATAAGCAACTTGCCATCAACCACAATGTGATAGAGGTTGGAATCTGCTTCACTTTGGGTGAAGAGATATGTGTTGATCTGAGTGTACCATGATATGACCGCCTGTTTGAGACCATACAAGGTTCTCCTGAGTCTACACCCATGTGTCTACCTGTCATATGTCTCAAATCCCTCTAGTTGCTCTACGTAAATTTCTTCTTGAAAAAAACCATTGAGAAAGGTGGTCTTCACATCCATCTGATGGATCTTCCACCCCATCTACGCAGCTAATGCTAGAATGGTTCTGATGGAGGAATATCTTGCCATAAGGGAAAATGTTTCCTCATATGCCACTCCCTCTACTTTAGAGAATCCTTTAGCCACAAATATGGTGTTATACTTCTCGATGTTGCCATTAGCTGCATGCTTCGCTTTGTAGATCCATATGGAACCAATCATTGACTTGTTCTCTGGTCTCGGTGCCTCCTCCCATACATTTTTCTTCATGACAGAGTCATACTCCTCCACCATGGCATCAACCCACACTGGATGAGAATCTGCTTCCTCAAATGAAGAAGGATTTGTCTTAAGGAGTTTTGTCATGAGAGCCATATATACAGTGTACCTGTATGGTGACCTCCTATACCTACGCACAAATGTAGGAGCTCCCACATGCTCCCATGCATCCTGTACCAATCTCTTAGCTTCTCTTCCTCCCCTCTCTGGAGGGTTCTGGTTGAGTGGGTGCATCCACTCGGCCTCCTGTCTACTCCTGCACTTGTGGCTGCTCCACAATATCCTGAAGCTTTGCATGAGGATCCTCTTTTGGAGCTAGAAGCTCCTCCTCTAGTGGGATACCCAACTCTCACTCTAGAGAGCATCTCACAGTGTTCTCCTCATCAAATTTGACATATCTCCTCACTATTGTCACCCTGAGTGAGGGAAAATACAACCGGTAATTATGTGGTGTCTCTGTGTATCCTACAAAGACTCCCATCTTAGTTGTAGGCTCAAGTTTATTCCTTCTATCCTTGGAGACATGACAATACACAATAGCTCCAAAAAATTTGAAATGAGATACATTTCGCTTCCGCCTAGAGGAAGCTTCTTCGGGTGTGATCATGCCAAGTATTCTATGAGGGCTCCTATTTTTCAAATAAACTACGAAATTGCATGCTTCTTCCAATAGATGTAATGACAACCCCTAATCATGCAACATGGCCCTTGCTGCTCCCACTATGCTCCCGTTATTCCTTTCAACCACCCCATTTTGCTATGGGTTATGGGGTGCTATCAATTTTCTTCCAATATCTTCTTCGGCACAATAGTCCTTGAAGATGCTAGAAACAAATTCTCCTCCATTGTCACTTCCGAGGGCTATCAATTTCTCACAAATCTCCTTTTCAAACAATGCTTTGAATTCAACAAATTTTGAGAGAACTTCATCCTTATTCTCTATGAAGAAGATCGAACATTTTCTAAAAAAGTCATAAACAAAAATCACATAATACCCATGTTTTTTTATAGAGGCTGTAGAAAATGGTCCACATACATCAGAGTGGAATCGCTCCAAGATTGCTCCAACTCTGTTATCTCACCCCTAGAAGGTGGATTTGACATGTTTCCCCGATGTGCATCCCTTGCAGACATCATTATGGTCAAGGGTGCATTTTGAGAGAACGATGGTAATTTGCTGGATGATTTGTAAGGCCTTGTGGTGTAAGTGTCCCATACTCTTGTGCCAGAGTTCTCCAACATCTCGAATCTACACCTTTTCTTCATTGCTAATCAGTGCAACGCAAGGTTCCACCTCAAGTTTCTATAGATTCTTCACTCGAACTCCAATCTGTTTCACCTTCCCTATAGCTACATGTCTCAAAAAGGCTTTCCCCTTACTGAAAACAATATCATAACCACGATCCTCTAATACAACTACATAGATTAGGTTCTTCTTCAGCCCAAGTACAAACATTACATCTTTTAGATGAAGATGGGAGCCTCACTCCCTCTTAAATGTTATAGTTCCAATTCCTTTGGTACTATACCGCCCATCATCCCCAAGTTATATGTGCATCTGGAGATCCTTCTCCTCTAGGCTACTAAAGAATTATTTGCATCATGTCATATTGAACAAGGCACATGAATCTAGATACCACACACTCACCATTACAGTGCTCTCCATGCATGCAATCAGGGTGAAGTCTAATTTAAATTATTAGGCAAGTGATTCACCTCCTACTCCTCTTGAACGCTTCTTTTTAGAATTATTGTATGAACTATTTGTTGCATAGTGCCAAAATTCATGGTAATGAAAACATTTTATCTTACTTAGGTCCTTCTTCTTGACATTTTTTTGGATGGACTCTGGCTTGCTTTGGGCCTTCATTCCCTTGTCTTTCTTTCCCTTCCCAACCAAGTCAAAATTCTTTTCATCCTCAGATTTGGATTGTAATCCATCTCTAGAGTTTCGTCAAATTTATTCCTACACCAGATCGGACCACAGTCTCTCCCAATTTGGTAATTTGTCTGTTCCATTTATAGAGTCCTAGTAGATGTGCCAAGATTTTGGAAGGCCTAGGAGAGCTAGGCTCAATAGTTCTAAAGAGGGAATATTTTCTCCAACTCCTCTAAGCTCATCTCGAGACTAAGTGAACCTGGAGAGGTAATGTGGAATGGTTTCTCCTTTCTGCATGCAAATATTTCTGAGCTTGTTCCTTAATGCCATTTTCCTGGCATCACTACCATTTTAGAATAGCTTAGTGAGGGTATTTCACATAGAAAAGGGAGTCTCCTTTCCATGTAAATTCGAGACTGTGTGGTCTCTCACACCCTCTAGGATGATCCTCCTGGCTTTTGCAGTATTCTTCTTCCATTGGGTTAACTATTGTGCATCCGATATTGTTAGCTCTAGAATGTCAATTTTGGTGTACTCCAACGCACCATTATCGTCGAGTATTGCTTCCATCCTATCCTTCCAAGCTATGAAATTCGAGGTTCCCTCAAGGGAATACTCCAATCTCAATCCGTTGAAAGACATTTCCTTGCACGGAAGAAAACTGCTTTACTGAATCTGCCAATCAAAATCTCCGAAGGAGAATATCTATTGGATGGTTTCTAGTGTTATTTCTTCTCTGATATCATGTAGAAATTAATAGAAATTTTCTACTACTGATGAAATCGAGCTGAAACCAGGAGATTAAAAAATTCCTCTACTATTTTGCATAATGGAAATCATAGTTTAGAAACACATGCAATGGAATGCAACCATTAGAACCACAAGAACGCGGTGATTTTATAGAGGAACCCAACTAGGAAAAACCCCTCCACTACTTTTCATTAATGATATGAGAATGAGAAACTATTACAATGTATTGCTTCAATCTTGAAGCACACCATGCACTGTAAACATGTTCTCTTGCTAACTATCCTACTCTGGCCAACACTTAGCCAATTCAAGACCTAAGTTTGCTCCTATTTCCTTGGGCAATCATGGAGAAAATTAACTCCTAAAAGATAAGATTTTTCTCCTATTTGCTTGCGCAATTACCAGGGGATGATTCACCTACTTAATTATCAAGCCCGCACACTCAACTAGTATACAATTGATAATTACAATGTGCCTTTTCCTCCACTCTAGATAGGCAATTAAAATTCCATGCATGTATGGGATAGTTTTAGTTGATTGACTAGTTTAACTGAGAGATCATTGAGTTAACAACAATTCTACTATTCAACTGACCTTCAAATGACTCAACTAGTTACTTGAGCTTAGTTAACTGAGTCAAACTGAAAATAACTTAACTAGATTGCTAAATTTTAGCAATCACTACATGCACAACTCTACTTCTTGCCTATAACTCGAATTTATTGAGTAAACTAGTAGACAAGGCCATGTCACACACGTTAACTTCAATTGAAGTCATTTCGCTGATGTGGAAAATCAAATTACTAAATTTGACTAAGGCACAAGTCAAATTTATCCTTTCTTGCTACACTTTCTAACAAGTAAGACTTAATGGAAAGGGGTGTTATCAGATGTGTATATAAATAAAGACTGATGCACATAGGTTAGGATTGAGTAGATTGTAGAGTTGGCCAACTAGATTATTGACTTGACCCATTAGACAAATATAGAGCAAACCACCTCGGCATGCTAGAAGGAAGAAGTCTAAGTTGGATGTAGGTCAGTGTAAGGATACCATAAAAAATAGACATCGTGTTGGGGGAAACCCAACCGAATAAAAATCGTGTGAAAATTTTGAGATGGGAGTTGGGAGTCATAGTCTTATAATTCAGATGCACTAGTGGCGGTGTATTCTAGCATGTGGAAGGTTAGAAACTCAAGTGGAGGTCAAAACCACGTGCTAGGAATTACATAGAAATCACCATTTCCTACATGAAAATCCCATATGAGATGAGAGAAACAACTGGGAAATTTGTCGAATTTGATTTGGGTTATGGGAGAGAGCACACGAGTAGTTAAGATGAATGATGGATTATTAGGAAGATGGGACCAAATATGGATAATAATATGGTAATAATATAAAATAATTTTAAACTAACTGGGATAAGAGATATGGGACATGTAAACCATCTCATCAGGCTGAGCCGAAGGAGGATATTTGACATGGCTTGAACATAGATAGAAATTCAGATATGTGAGCTATACTAATTGAACCAATTTCACAATCATACAAAAAAAGGGAGCAAGAAGTGTGAAGTGTTATAAAATACCATTTAAGGGATGAATAAGGAACAAAGGAATTAGTGTGAGAAAGTTTTAGAGAAGTAGAGAATTAGAGGAGACGAGGATCGTTTATGTTTGAAGTGCGAGGAGTAGTGCAAAAAGGGAGGAATATGATGAAGCTCACAGAGGGAGTTGAAGGAGGATTGAAAAAGATTAAGGAAATGAGAAGAGAAGGGTCCTTAAGTATTGGTAATGGTAAGATGATGTGACTATGAATGAGGAGATTGTGTTGAAAGAGCCTAGGACAACAAAATGATAAAAGGAGACTTCATTTAGAGGAGGTGGTTAGTTTACATAAGGTGACCCAGACAAGGGAAGACCTCCTCCACTGACAATGATGGTTTTCATGCTATGTTATAGTCTCATCAATCAGTTTAGACCAACACTGATTTTGGTAAGGCTTTGCAAGTATATTTAGCAGATTGATGTTGGAATAGTCTCCATTATGGGGGTTGTAACAACTGGACAATTGCTTATCCCCCTACATGATGGCATGGCACAGGGACATCAAGGAAAAAACCCTCCTTTGGTGCGTGGATGGAATATCAAACGCCTTGAGGGAGCATGGAGGTTGCAGAAAAAAAGATGAACCACCCCATCACAACAACCCTCATAGTAATGAGAAGAAGGTTATAGGATCGAAATCTAGCCATGCTCACCAGAGGGAGGAGCAAGTGTAGTAGCAAGAAGGCGACAAGATTTAGGGACAAAAATAGAACTCAGCCATACAATAATAATGGTGACAAGGATTCTTTTACGAGCATGCCGTTGTGGAGAGGGGGTGTGGCACTTCTCTCTTAGGTTGTTTTAAGAGCTCTAGAGCAACTAGGCTCCCTAACCGCCCTTACAACTATTGTACTAGAGGCTTGAAGACAAACTCAATAAGGACAGAGGTTACTGGATCCATGGGGATAAAAGGATGACTGAGTGGCTCGAGGACAATCCACATTTTTATGTTAGGGGCCTGTTGGAGCCCAAGAATTTTTTTTGTGAAATTTTGCTAAGTTAAGTTTTGTGAAAGTTACGAATAGTTAATTAGTTATATAAGTTTTGACAATTACCTTTGTAATTTATTTTGAAGTAATATTTAAAAGACATGAAAACCATTGGGAAAGGGTTCAGAGTTTTGGCATTTTGAGCACTTGAATAATCATTTTGGCTTCCTTGGAGAGAATAATAAAGGTCACTAGGTTGATTCTAGTATATGTTAGTATATTGCAGTATGTGTTGTTTCTCTTATGTGTATTCCATATTCATTTTTCTTCTACGAAGCACATGTATTTGAGTAATTTAAATATTTAGTTTATGTATCTTTAACAATTACATAGAATACTTGTAAGTTCCATTTAAAGACATCTTAATATACTCTCCATTGCTTTTGTACTCACATTCTTACTCTAAGTCATTCATTATTTCATATTAGAGTTTCAAATTTGGATGATTTTAAAGGTTGAAATTATAAACCCTAGTCTCCTTTTAGTTCTTCTTTCCAACAAAATAGTTAAAGTTTGTAATTGCTATTATAAGGCTAATCCGGGCATAAAGATTCATCTCCAAGATTAAGTTTTTCTACACAAGGGAATATATCATCTCTAGGCACATTTAACCAAGTTTTAAACAATAATACAAAATTTTTCAATCAACTCTGTAGATGTCCTAGGCATTGGTTCCCTTTTAGCCATGATTTGTCTCTAAGGTGAGAATATCACCAATGTATTACGATTTACAAGTTGGAAGTCTCTTCCTATTTATACACGACCTAAGACACCTTTGAAATGTGTGGGGTACATGACTCACCATATAGCATGAAGTACATCCTCATTAAATTTCGATGGAAAATAACTCATCTTCATTGAATTTTTGTTGTGCATGAATACTCCAAATTAGATTGATTTTATAGGGTAAAAGGTAGGGATTGTGTGCCTCAAATAAATGCACACTAGGACCAGTAATTACCAATTAAATAGTATACAATTTGAATCAATCAGTTTGGCCAAGAAATGAAGCTTGGGCGTTCATTTTAGTGAAGCAAGGCAATTTTTGCCCACTTCACAAAAATGCACACGAACCTTAATTTCAAAGCCAAATTGAAAGATTCAACTTGGAGAGTATTTTTTACTCGTAAGTAACATTAATACAATTAAATATTTTCAATTTTTCACATATATATTTTTGTTGTCTAAGAATACTCAAAATTGCATGGATTTCCTAGCATAAAATATAGGGTTTATGTGCGCCAAATAAATGCACACTAGGACCTGTAATTAATTAGCAGTGATATAATGATCATTCCATACTATGCGTCTATGAAATTATACTTCAGCCTTGTGGTGTAATAGCACCCAAATGGGCCTCAATCTTGTGGTGTATCAATGCTCTAATGGGCCTTAGTCTTGTGGTGTAACAATGCCCAAATGGGCCTTATTTCTTGGGTATAATAACAACCTCTTTGGGCCTTCTTATCTATAATATGAGAAAAGATTACGACAAAGATATAAAGGAGATATGCTGAGCCCCATGAAAGAGATATCATGACAGACTTATGACTGTTTCATTGCATTGTTATTGCTAATGTTTTCTCTACATAATTGCTTATGATGATATGGGGTGAATGCGATATGAAAACATTGAAAATGTTTTAAACTGCAATTATCTATAGTAGAGACTTCTAGCCATGAGAAAACTAACACTGTTAGTACTCTACTAGTTAATGGTTAATGATGAATATGCTTGAGTAAATGTTGAAAAATACAATAAATTATATGGTTGTCAAATATGGTCCATAAAATTAAACATATATGTGGGGAGACAAGAAAAATTATAGGTCACCTATGGATGGTAATGAACCTATTTTCCTCGTGGAAAATATGGATAGGTTTGTAATTTTAGTTTTTGTTTCCATTTGGATTTTAAGGTTATTGTTGAGTTGATTGGTCATATCAAATAGTAAAAAAGGCTTTGTCCCTCCATTCCTCTTGTTGTTTCCTTTTTCCTGTGTAGTGGTAGTCTTAATTCTGGAAATACTTGGAGTCTTGGATTTTGGAAATTCCTAGATACAATCATGCCATGGCTAACTATCATCCTCCTAGAGGTTGTTATAGTGACAGGATGCGTCGGATAAGGAAGGAGATGAGACACCAAGCCACTCAATTGGAAGTCTTGCATAAGGCCATGGTCTACATTAGTACCTAGATGGAATCCCAAATGGAGAAGAATGAAGAGTTGGAAGGGTAAAGAATTCAAGGACCCTAAAAATTTAATGCAAGGTATGGTGGGCAACATTCCACTGATATGGTGGGAAACATTCCACTGATATATTACCCTAGGAGGTTTCCATTTATCCTATCATGTTCCAACCATATTCTAACCAATTTTACAATTAGAATGTACAACACAAGTCATTGGCTAAATATGGCAAACAAGGGTATGTTGCCTCTACACTATGTTGCAAGAAATGCAATTTGACATATAAACACAACAATATCCAACTAACTTATTGAGAGTCAACTATTAATACCTCATTCTCCATCCAGAGAACAAAGTCAATCCACTATTTTTTTGTAACATGTCATTTTTGAACTCTGTTCGATGACGACCATATTTGTCCTCCTGTCAAAACATGACACATAGACTAGTTAGACTAATTAATATGCAATCATTTACTTTTTTTCTAGGAAAAAAAAATAGTATTTCATGTATTAAATATACGTATAAAAGTACAAATTAATGCATGTAGATCTTTCTGGCCATTGTTATGCGTGTCACTTCGTTTTGCAAGCCTAGACTTGGAGGCCTTGTCCTGAAACATATACTAATCGAATTATTTAACTATGCACAAAAAAATATAAAAATCGTTTAAGAAATTTGATATAAGCTTATGAGAAAATTCATATACATGGGTACTCTCCTCACCGACTTCCTCCGTTCATCCAACTTCTCATAAGTTTTTATAACTTCTTTCCATTCTTTTAAACTTACATTAATTGGCCTTCGTTGAGCCTTTGCTCGGGTGGGAGGTTTTTTATATTATTTGTTTAATTACACCTAAATCTCTTGCAGTTCTCATACATTTGTAGTTTAACTTTTTTTATGGACCAACCTATGCCAAATTCAGTCTCCATGTCGTGAATTAGTACTTTCATTGGGTTCTTGCTATCTTTGAGAATGGAAAATGGAGATGGTCTTTGAACCATTGAAGGCATGATTCCTTCTACCTATTCACAAAAACTTTCCCATCATTTGATCTACAGATTTCACCTGAAACCACGTCATATTTTGTCCTTGTATCTTAGCTACCAATGCAAAATTCATAATGTAATGTGGTGGAAGAAGAGATTTGTGTCCCAAGAGTGGATTGGGCATTGAAAGTCTCCGTTTTTTGTTCCAAAATCTTAGTGGCTATAGTTAATGATTTCCTCCTTGATGTTCTAATTGATCCAAGAGTGTTTGGGGAATCAATTGATTCCCTTTCAAACAATTGATGTGCTTGCAATGTTTCAGTGGTTTTAGTTGATTGTTTTTCTATGTATCTAACAAGAACTTTCAAGTCCACACTGTTAATTTTGTTAAGTTCCTCCATCCCTAATATCGAAGCCAAGGCCTCTTTCTCTTGGTCAAACTCATGTCTCTAGATATGTAAAATAATTTATTTATTTATTTTGGAATAAAAAAAGCCAAAGAAAAAATTTAAACAATTACCTATCTAATTTCACAACGACTTACCGCATTTTGTCCATTGTCTTCTCCCTTCCCTCTGCTTGACATTTTGAGGTTGGGCTAGCAAATATTGTTCATGGAGGCGAGCCAAAGCAAATAGAATGCAAGGAAGGGGATCACACTACACAAAGGGAAACAATTCGAGCCAAGGTAAGCAATCTGGCCACCTCATACACATAATTTACCTAAATTAATCAGGGTAAAATACACAATGTAATTGGCATCCGTGCAACCATCGCATAATATATATCCTACATGAAAACAAATATCATTCATATTATAAAATGCAAAGCATTCGATGTCCTTGGCATTCCCATGCGACCAACATATACACACAACCTACATAAAATAGTTAGGAAAGAACACATGATTCCCTAGGTATCCCCACACGACCATCACCTACAAACAACCAATAATTAAAACACATATATATTCATTCACAATGGCGAATATACGTTTGATCTAAAAATGGGGCACTTAGGATTCTTGTCTAACTTACAAGGAACTCTCCCACTTCCAAAGCTTAAATGTTCCCAAGTCTTATTGATTAACCAATGCGGAATTGATAATATGCTTGAAAATCTAGGTGTATGCTTATGTTTGTTTTTAAAAACTGTTTTATGTGTTGCAAATCGATTGCTTAAACTGATATATAAAACATACAACAGGGAAACAATGCAACAAATGACAAAACATGGACAACAATATTAATTTGGAGTTCACCCAAAACTCCTGGGCTACATCTCCTTGAGCTCTAGTCAACTTGACTAGGCTCTTTGGGATTATGGTATAAGTCATTTTACAAGCTTTACACTTTGGGATTAGACATCATCTTGTCCCTGGCCCTGAAGCTCTCAAGCTTTCTGTCTCTGGCTCTTGGCTCTGGCTCATGGCTCTGGCTTCTTTGAGCTCTCTCTCGGCGTTTGCATGCCTCTGTGATTCACTTGACCTCCAAGCATTCCTCGGCAACCTTCCAGTGACCTTTTTATAGCTTTTCTACCTGTCAATCGTGCTCTCACGCTTTTTTTCTCTTTCAGCTCTTTGCGCTGCTTGCTTATTCTCTGTTTCAACAACAACTACCTTCTGTCTCTGACATTCATGGATTTTAAGCTAATCAACGCTTGTCTATTCACTTTCCCTCTTGAGCTCTCTGGTTCCCAGCCTCTGTCTGCTGAAATCCCCCTTTGAGCATTAAGCAATCATTGCTAACATCTTCAGGGATGGTGGCCACTTGTTCTGCAATGGAAGGGACCATCAGCGTGCTTGAAATCCCAAAAATGGTCATTCTCTGTTTACACAGATAAATACTCTAAAACACAGTAAAATCCGCCAATTTGTCATTTATCGGACTTCAAAAATCATTAATTCCACCCTATATTCCTTCAGGTCCGCCTTTAAATTGATATCGCAAGTTGCATAGGCACGGGTTCCTTTGTATTTGGGTTTATTGTTAAAAATACCAAATACAAAGAAAATCCCAAGCGCAATCCCCACTATTGATCTACGGGATCTCTGATCCAACGGTCCATATGCGATCTTGGGTGGCTTAGGAATACGGAGGATACCCACTCGAAAAGGCGGTTTTCCTCTCTCCTCCGCGAGCCACGCATCATTCACTGTATGGGATCGGGTAGAGCTAGCCTAAAACCGCTTTCCGCCTAAGGTCCTCCCGAAATCCCGCCTACGGAACTCAAATTTCATTAATCGCACCTTTATTTCCCCTTCGGGTCTGACTGTATCGCTTTGGGGGATTTCCTTTATATTTCGGTTTTTATGCTGAAACGCTCTTATACACGGGAAAGTCCCTTTTTCCGGAACTCAAATCCTATGGAATCAGGCTTATAATTCCCCATTCGGGTCTATTCTATCACTTCGGCCGTTGTTCCTTTGTATTTTGGTTTTTACATCGAAAAACGTTAATACACAGAAAAAACTGAATTTCCGGATTTCAAAATTTATGAATTGCGCTTATGAAATTCGTTGGGTCCAACAATTGCCGATTGCTGATTAAATCCTGGCTGTCCATTCCTTTCATGATCCGATGGCTGAGATTGCACATTGCGATCGCTATCACATATCACGTCGCACATGGCCCAGGGGTTCTGTACATTGCGGATGCCGATTCGCCGATCCGATCATTGGCGATCGGGGTATCGCATGATCGCAATAGCCGATTCCTGGGTCACGATATCGCATACGGGCCTGTCTCCAACCCGATTGATTAGATTAGTGGATCAGGGTTTCTTCCGCCTCCGTTTAAGTCCTTCCCTTTGCATTTTTCCGATGCGAATTACATTTATAAGGTTTTTTTGCCCATTTTAGGGGATTTTGCCTCTTTTTCCAAAGAACAAAGGGCATCTTCTGCATGCCATAACTTTTGCATCCTAAGTCCATTTTAGCCCATTCAAGTTGCTGTAGATTCAGAAGGAAAATATCTCTGCAATGGGGCCATTTACAGGAACTTCATTGGACTTTAATTTTCCTCTGTGAGGAACACCTAGACTTAGGAGTCTTTCCAAAATCCATTTTGGATCATGCCTTCCCATTAAAAGAACTTTTGGTCTCCAAAAGACTGATATATTGATCTGAAGAGTAAATGAGAGTAACAACACCCTCTTCTTTCAACCTCCATACACTTGCCTTGCATAGTGCCTCTGAACCAAAGTCTTTGACCACTCTCCTTCCTGGATGTGCTGGTTTTCCTAGGATGAACTATCTTCCTCCTTGCCTTCCTGCAGAACTTCTACTGAGATGGTCATAGAAGGTAGTTTGAACTTCTCTGCCTTGATCATTGATCCAAGGTGGCTCAAACAAATGTGAAGTACATTTTCTTCACAAAAAATTTCATTTGTACATGTTTGAAAAGATGTTCAAATACAGGGAAACATCAACATCCCTGTGTTCATGAATCTCATGCTCATGCATGCATTTCATCCTTCAACTTCCACTTAAGCACATTGTAATTTCAAAGTTGGAATGAAATATAATGTTGCAGCAACAAAGTGAGTCTCCTACTCACCCTTTTCCCATTCACCATCTTGGTAAAATTTGCAACTTGCATTCAATTACCACAGAAATGCAAATAGATGCATTATATCAAGAGACATGCAACTTTTAATTGGATAAGAACTCTAACCATTTCTTACCAATCCATTTCAAAGGTCCTTCCTTTGTCTGCACATTAGCATCAACATGTGAATCATTCTCAGACACATCATTCATGGAATCTTCCTTTCCATTTCTGCGATCCTCTCTTTCCACTTTCTTCAGCTTTTGTGGAAGCATTGCTGGATTCGGAGTCCAACATCTTTTAGCAAGATGCCCTTGCTTATGAAAATAATTGCAACACATGTGCATCCTCTTGACATCATGATTTGCCTTGTCCAATGGACCTTTGGCTCCTTGCTTCTTTTCCTTCAAAAGTTTCATGTACGTGGCCATTCTCTTCCAACATCTAGAGACATGATGGTTATCCAACCCACAAAAGGAACATGCAACTCTTTTCCCATATTTATGTGGAAATTTATCATGCCTTGCAAAATTAAAAGGGAGATAATTAGAACCAGAGTTATTCCTTTCTCTTTCAGCTTTATTACCTTCATGAGGAGGTGAATTGAGTGAAGAAGCAGCTCCATTTGGAATACCATCAATCTCTTCAAGGCTTTCAGAGTTTCCACAACTCTCTGGTTCAGGTGTGTGCTTCTGAACACCTGCATCCTGCAAATGATGTTTCAAGATATTGCATTCCTCCTGAATACCATCTTCACACTCTTGAGGTAGATGACATGAAATGAAACTCCTTCTTAGGACTGTTTCAATGGCCTTCATGGTAGCTTTGGAACTCTCTCCATAAGACTGTCCATAGCCAAGACCCAAATACATAGGCCTTTCCTCAACCATTATTGGTTCAACAATACCTTGTGCATGCTTGCCCTAGCCTTTTCCTTCGTAGCCCATCTTGGACATTAGCTTGGAACCTATTCCTCTAGTATGTTTTTCAAAAGAACCAATATAAGCATTCTTAGAGGAATTTGAAGACAAATTAGAATGGTTTGCCTCTTCTTCAAGATGATACTTAACCAAGGCTTCTTTGGCAACAAAGAGCCGTGACTCCAACTCATGCATCATTTTTAGGTTCATATTTTCAATATGAAGTTGCCTCTCCATTTCCTGCAGTCTGTCGAAAAGCAACTGCTTTTCTTCCTTCATGGAATTCAACTTCTCTCTAAGTATGCTGCTCTTCTTTCCATCCTCGTACATTTCTCTCACCTTGTCCATCATGATGAACAAGTCTTGCTTCAAGTCTCCATCATAGAGTCTTGTGAGGAAGGAGGAATTTGAGGATTCACTTGTAGAAGTTGTCATTATACCAATGAACAAAAGAACTTCAAACAAGATTAATAAAGGGCTTTATTAAGCAACCTTTTGCAACAAACCTCTTGTGCTTCAAGGATTGCTTTAAGGTCCTTTAGAATAGAAGAATTCCTTCAACCCTTCTTCCTTCTTGTCCTTCCTGGACTGAGCAATCAACAACTTTCCCTTCACCTCTGCAAACTCAAACAATAGTCAGTCTGCAAACAAGCATACAATCAACCTCTAACTGTTTAAAAACCTTTTAGACAAGCAATCTTTGCTCTGTCAATCAAGCATTCTGATATAAACTTCTTTGAAGGTGGGGTTAATCAATCTCAGGTTCTGATACCACCTGATCTGAAAATGGGGCACTTGGGTTTCTTGTCTAACTTACAAGGACCTCTCCCACTTCCAAAGCTTAAATGTTCCCAAGTCTTATTGATTAACCAATGCGAAATTGATAATATGGTTGAAAATCTAGGTGTATGCTTATGTTTGTTTTTAAAACTGTTTTATGTGCTGTAAATCAATTTCTTAAACTGATATATAAAACAAACAATAGGGAAACAATGCAGCAAATAACAACACATGGACAACAATATTAATTTGGAGTTCACCCAAAACTCCTGGGCTACATCTCCTTGAGATCTAGTTAACTTGACTAGGCTCTTTTGGATTATGGTATAAGTCCTTTTACAAGCTCTACACTTAACTCCACTGTTTCTTCACAGAAACAATGGGCTCAAACACCATCTTATCCCTAGCCCTAAAGCTCTCAGGATCTCTAGCTTTGCTCTCTGGCTTTGGCTCTTGGCTCTGGCTCGTGGCTTTGGCTTCTCTGAGCTCTCTCTTGGCCTCTGCATGCCTTTGTGATTCGCTTTACCTCCAAGCAATCCTCGACAACCTTCCAGTGACTTTTTTGCAGCTTTGTTGCCTATTAATCGTGCTCTCATAATTTTTCACTCTTTTAGCTCTCTACGCTACTTGCTTATTCTCTGTTTCAACAACAACTACCTTATGTCTCTGACATTCATGGATTTTAAGCCAATCAGCACTTATTTGTTAATTTTCCCTCTCGGGCTCTTTGGCTCCCAGCTTTTGTCCGCTCAAATCCCCCTCTGAGCGTTAAGTAATCATTGCTAACGTCTTCAGGGACGGTGGCCACCTGTTCTGCAATGGAAGGGACCATCGTGTAGAAATTTTGAATAATATAACACTTATTCACAAAGATTATCCTGATTATACACTATTTGCGGAATGCATGCATAATACATAACCTCC
>APFE030696118.1:0-10416 GCA_000404065.3 Pinus taeda | reverse complement strand
CATGAATAGAAAGGTAAAAATATTGAAAGACAATTTGTTTTCGAGATGGATATCTAAACCAAATATTCTGTAGTTCAATGTGCCCCTCTACTTGTAATAAAGTCTCGCTTTCAGGAAGATTGTGATTTATATCTTGATTTTGTTCTATCATGATTAGAATGCTATATGCAGTTGTGATTAACTAAGTGCAAGTGTAATCACATCACACAAAATGCAATACGTTTTTTCATTTTTTCCTTTTAATTAAAATTAAATAGCAAACTATAGGATTGTAATGTTGAATTTACATGTTATACACATTTTTTTTGTAAGCATTTCAAGATGGTGTACAATTACACTATCTAGATTTGTCCCCATTGTCCCCATCCTAGGATGAGATGATTTCCTTATCTCATACTGTCACAGTTTGGGCCTTGAAGTTGAAATAGGCAAACAAAGCATGGGTTTGTTAGCAAATCAATAATGAAATGACAAATTATACATGGTATCCAGGGTTTGTTAACAAATCAATAATGAAAAGACATGTTACCCATTATTTGTAGATGGATAGGTGGTCTCATTTAGATTGAGGTCTTATCTAAGGATCTATCCATATGTATGAAGTGTTTGAATCAATTCATCAATCTTGTCTCCATGAATCTATAAATTGTGATCTCTTAATATTTCCCAAAAATAGATCTCGAACGGTCCACCCATCTGGAAATTTTGCTCTCTTAATATTTCCCAAAAATAGATCTCGAATGGTCCACCCATCTGGAAATTGTGCTCTCTTAATATTTCCCAAAAATAGATCTCAAATGGTCCACCCATCTGGAAATTGTGCTCTCTTGATATTTCCCACAGAGATGGTCCACTCATCTACAAATGGTAATTTGGAATGGAAAATTGTTTATTTGCCATTGGTGATAAGGTTTTATCTTCCAATATTACTTAATATAATGATAATTTCAAAATCTAATATGAAAATTATTAAATTTGGTTCAAATGATAATTTTAATGTAATACTTACCAATTATTTAATTTTTTTAATATGTAATGAGAGTGAATCCAATTCAATATGAAATGTTCTTCATCAGAAAATGATAAAATAATAAATTTACAATTTGCATTGAAGATGGATTTTCAATGAAGTATGAATTATTTCACACAGAATAATTTTCAAAGGAAGTTAAAAATTTATTTATTTATAATAATAATAAAATAATATTAAAAATAAAAATAAAATAATGGCATAAGTTGTCCATTTTTAAATTCTTCTTCTATTTTAAATTTCTTTTGTATTATGGGATATGATTCATGTTAGAAATTGTTTCAGATAAATTTGATAACTTTGTAATGTAAAAGGGTAAAGAATGGAGATGTAGAATGTAGAAGATATTTCTAATGATAAAATGGTAATTATATGTTTTATTTTTCAAAATTTTGTTTGCATTGATTTTTATTTTTATATATTGATCTTTTATATATCACGATTCTTCGAATTTATGCCTAACTAAGTTTCCTTTGCAACATCTAGTGCAATTGCTAGTTATAATTAAATTTTCATTTTTCAAAGGTTACACAACTTTATATGGGAAAATGCAATATCCATAACATTTCTTATTGGAATATTCACAAAAATGAATATTTGACTCAAGCAATGAAGACATTAGAAATTGCATTTTTCATTAAATAAACATGATATAATTTTAATATATTGAGAAAAAGTTTTTAAATTTTATTTCTAAAAATTATTGAAATATTCATAAAAATGAATATTTAATTTAAGCAATAAATACATTAGAAACTACATTTTTTTAAAATAAATATGATATAACTATGATACAGTGAAATGAAATAATCACATGTCATTCAACATTTCATTAATATTTTCCGAAATTTTTAAAACTTTTTATTAATAAGATTCATTATTAATATTAAATAGTTCTCTTTACCTCCCATCATCTTCAGGACCAAAAAAGACTTATGTAATATTAATAATAATACTTATTATTAAAAAGCTTTTTAGTAATTCCAAAAAGATTAATGAAATACTAAGTGATACTTATTATTCAATTATATTTTTATAAATGGAATTATAAAACTTTTCTAGATACATTATAGTTATCATTTTTAGCTCCGGAACCGGGTATTTTAATCTCTTTACTCTTAAAGTCAAATATGTCTTTACTGTTAAAGTCAAATGGGTATTTTAATCTCTATACTCTTAAAGTCAAATATGTCTTTACTGTTAAAGTCAAATATTTGTTTTTGTTTTTGTTAGTATTTTAATGAGAAATGTTTTAGATTTCTCATTTTAAATTATAATGTTATATATAAAGAAAAAAACAAATCTTATTTTCAAAATTTCAAATAAATAAGAGAATATTGTTTAGATAATCTTCAGCAAAATCACATAACCAATCTTTTGTCGACGTGTTTCGAACCAACTAGTGTGGTTCATCGTCAGGACAAGTTGAAGAACCAATCCGGTTTAGCTGATTAAATAGAGTGTGCAGAGACTCCAACAGTTATCATGCCAACAGCTAATTTGACCTAATGATCCTAGTCAAACCATTAATTTAATTATTAACATTCCTATAAATAGCTAAAACAGGTAAATTTGTTAATTATATTTAAGATTAAAATCATTTAATAATATGAGTATTGAATAATCTAATATCCATGTTTATTATTTAAATATAATGGTCATATATTTTTTTTAAATAATGTATAATTATTATTATTCTAATATTATTAAAGTATAAATAAATGTTACTCTTATAATTTAGTTATCTTAGGTAAAAATATACCATTTTATTATTTACTATTTAAATATAATGGTCCATTCGAAAAATGTTAATAAATCCATATTTATTTAATAATTCATAATTCAAATACTATTAAAAACAAACAAATAGAATTCTTAATAAAATAATATTATTATTAGAATAAAGTAATGTTCATGTTTATTAATACTAGAATAACTAATAAATCCATATTTATTTAATAATTCATAATTCCAATACTATTAAAAATAAACCAATAGAATTCTTAATAAAATATTATTATTATTAGAATAAAGTAATGTTCATGTTTATTAATACTAGAATAACTAATATTATTGTTAAATCATATATATATATTATAGTTATAATTATATAATTGTAATTAGTTACATAATAAATTACAATTTTTAGAAATAAATTAATATAAATTAGTAAATTGTTTGTATAATAAGTTTTTAAATTATAATTAATTAATCTATAGAAATATTTATATATTATTACACAACCATATATAAATTTTATTTTAAAAATAAAATTTTAATAATAATTAATCTAAATTTGCATTAGTTAAAAATTTCCAACATTGTATCTCCATATCTAAAATAGAAGTTTAAAATAAAATAAACCAAAACTATTTCTGTAAAAATCAAATCTTTATTATAATGGATATGAAAGGTTTTGACGTCATGTCCGACAATACTAAAGGGAAATTAGGATGGAGGCTGGAATTTGAATCCTAAAGTGAAATTTGGTAAACGTAATCATCTTTGTTGTTATGACCGAGGGTGGAATTTGATAATTCTGGTGACATGAACAAGTCTAATGACATGTTACACCATAACAGAATGGAGAATGTCATAGTAAAAGAAAATCTAATGGCGATTCTTATATCTTGTAAGCTTTTAATATTCTCTCAAATATGCACATTGCAGAAAGAAACAAAATCAATCTCAACCGCTTTTGAAAATTAATGTCAACTGTCGTCAATGAGGGATTCTAATTTAACCATGAATGCTATGCCAAAATTTATATAAAGGTTCACTGGTCGTTTATTAATCCCATATGGCTCCTCTTCCTCAGAACTAACTCCAACAGAGGCGACTGGATTTACACCGAATCAGTTCCACTACCATGCATCCTGAGATTCATTCAGGTTTCTTCCTTATAGAGAGATTATATGACCTCCAGTCTTGTTAGAGTGTATCGCATAATTCTATACATTCTGGTATTCGCAGTCCATCGTCTATTGGAAATCAATGATCTAATGAAGCTGTAAATTTTCGGGTAGGGGGTAATCCTTTTCCCCAACATGGACTTCAGATATTCGAAAGAAACGTGGTCGCATAAAAGGGTGAGGCCCATCTGGAGACCACACCCATACTCCTCTTCGACCTCTCTAACAATGCTCGGAGAAAAGGCATATCGTATTGTCTTATAGCCCTTTGCAAACTTGCAAAACACCCCCGATTATGTGCTTCAAAAGAAGAACTTGAGGATTAGATCAGATTTGAGGATAGAAAATCAAATATCTTGCTTAAAATCTAGTATTAATGAGAAGCTTGCACAAGACTTGCGGAAAGAAAGCATACATTTTTTACATTTAATAACTGGAAGTGAAAATATATTGAGCAGAAGCATAAAATTTATGCAATAAGGTCGTAATGGTATATAACGATAATATGGTCCACTTTGTTCTTATGTAACAAATACAAGATGCTTCGAAGACAGACTTCTCGGCCCACCTGTAATCAGAATCAACTAATCAGCACGAGCTTGGCCCTTCCAAGGAGATTTTTATATCGATAGTCTTGCTGCGAGGCACATATTTGTAATCGTTATTGGACTGGACATGGTTTTACCGTAGATAAAGGCCGTTGTTGTTTCCCAACGTCTTGCCTTCGTACAGGGAGGAGCTTCTGTAGATATTGAAGTTCCCCAGCACCATGGGAGATCGGAACTCTCGGTCGATAGTGCTACCGCCTAGCGTGCAGGGACTTGCTTCACTTGGGTTTCCTGTAGCATCTGCACGAGATCAATTGGTCTCTGAAGCCTTTCAAATTGCTTCAGAAGAGCGTCCATGGCAACTGATGAAGATTCCGGATTCGTAGCATGCAGTACATAACCGAAACCGCGGAGACACATAACATAAACTGGAATTACACTCCAATTACACAATTTCAATTCATTTTAAAAAAACATTGGGCGGGAATAACAGTTTGAATTCAAAAATTTCAATCCGGTTTGAAATCCAATTTTGAAATGCGATATACGCGGAGACAAATTTAATGTATGTACGTCACAGTGAATGATGGAAACGCTGGAGCCGATCCGTGAATGCGACGGGCAGGGTCGCCGGGCAGCCGGAAAGGGCTCGGTGAGAGTCTGACAAGATACCTCCATAGCATTAATTTTGCTATGGAGGTGGAAATAGGAGTTGCCAGAGTTTTACAGATTGCGTCATATAGGAATCGTTTGAAGCTTACGAAATATGTGATGCTTGAATTAATTTTCAGGCCCACCTACTCTAATTTCAAAATAATTTTAGAATTATGTCCACTTTTATTGAATATTCTTCATAATTGATGGCATCTAGTCATAGTCTGCCAAATACGAAAGAAACTCTCTCATTCTTGGTTTTCACGAGATTGAAGCAACGGTCATGTTTTTTCGCGAATGACGAACGGTCATAAAAATTCAAAAAATAAGTTCTTTGATGTTTGATCCCACCACGAGGTAATAAAGTATGCAAGAAAAACGTATGGACGGTTTCCATTATCATTGCAAATCAAATTTTATTCTTTAAATTTTAAAATTTTACGCTAGAAATTTTATGGAAGATTTTTCTACTTAGATTTCTCCTCCAAATTTTTGCATTACACTGTATCATCTTTTATATAATTTTTAAAAATTTTAAAAATAATAATATTTATAATATTATTATTTATTTAAAAAATATTTTTGTATATCCTTTATTAAATATTATATATCAATTTTATTTATTAAATATCATAAATCAACTTTAGTTATTATAATAGACGAGAAAAAAGTGTGTACGGTTCCATTATCATTTAAAACCAAATTTATAGCTGCAGTTTAAAATTTTACAAGTATCAAATTCTATTATAAACTTTATGAAATATTTTGCTACTTTGAATTTTCCCCTATGACTTTTTACATTACACGGCGTTACTTTTTAATAGTGATTTTGTTTTCGTAAAATTAAAATATCATCATACTTTTAATATTTCAGAAAGTATTGAAATATTTTTTATTATTATCGTTACTAAATATTATATATTAACCTTGTATTAAATAGATAACAAAAATTTGTTATTGAAATATCTCTTATTATTATTATTTATAAAATATTATATATCAATTTTATGTTAAAAATAAATAACTTACATATAATACTTGTATATAGATGTGGTAGATGTGGAAGGTTGTATAACATTATGTCTACAGTTTAGAATCTCAAATATTGGAATAACTTCTTAAGCATATAAAGGATATAAAAGCAATGATAATTGGCAATTCGCCCATATAATTTGAGTTTAATTTATATCACCTGCCAATGATCTTCATTTTGACAATATTTCTACATATTCCTAATACATGATTTATTCTCCTTCAAAGCTTGTTGAGCCACTCCTTACTACTCCTTAAGTTTAGTTTTGAATCCTTCACACATGAAATAGAGTTTATTCGATGCTAAGGTAAGAGAAAACAAAATTTGTAGAAGGTGGCTTTGTAAAAAGTAAACTCCTACCTAAATTTTCTCTACCAACTTTTAAATAGCATGTGATATGCCTTTTTGTGTTATTTTTTATTTTTTCTTTTGGGTAAATATTATTAATTGCAAAAACTAGGATTTACACAGTAGATTACCAAAATCTAGATTGGTTTCTCACTGTGTAGCCCATGCCATAGCCAAAAGTAGGCCCTCCTTAAGGAGGGGAGGGACATTTGAGTACTAAAAGAGAAAAAAAATGACTAGAATGAAACTAAAACACTCGCTTATCGAGCATTATACAAAATTGACCACAAATATCAAATAATAAACCAAACATGTATCACAATAAGGTTGATAGGTCTAAATGTAGCCTCCGAATGGAATAAGAGTTGTTGGGTCCTATATGGTGCTTCCTATCACAGGAAAAATTTTGAGATGTTAAACAATCTTCTCCATCCCCCGATTAGTATCCCTTAAGTTCCTATCCAATTGTTCAAGTGAGTGAAGAATGTCCATGTGAGTTTCGTGATAGTCGAGGAGAGTCTACCCAACTAGAATTTTATTTTCCAATAAAGATCCACCATATGCATATATAGGTTTAGCCTTCCCCTCACATGATCTATATCCATGATACAATCTACCTATTCAATAAGAACTTCTATATGTAGGAAGGAGTCTTATGAGAAGAGGCTCCCCTCCATCCTAGTGAGTTTTTCCTGTATATACACTTGTGTGCCTTCTCACTATTAAGATGAAAAACCTTCAATCCAAGGATACATTTGAGTACATTCCCAAGGGACCCAATCTTTATAATAAGTGGTCCCCCTTCTAACTCATGTCCATTGGTGTGACTATGAGAACTAGGCGACCAAATACACAAATTGAAACCATGTCCCAAACTAACCAAGGATAGCACCCAAGCCAAGCAGTCATGGTAAAATATTAGCGACACAAAAAAAAAGACGACTAGCATGGGGACTAGCTAGAATGATAACTATGTTAGACAAATGAAAGTGTAATATTAACTTTAGATCTACAATATTTTCCAATCCTGACACCAAAAAATCATCTTACAAAGCTATAGACATGCATGCATAGAAAACATTGAAACACATCAAAGATAGATATAATGAGCCAAATCCACTGGCAGAAAAGGTGGGAGACACCTAGAAACAATGTTGAATTCCTTCAACCAACAAGAACCCAACTACTATAAATCCACAAGATGACTACCAAAACAACATAAGCACCATGTTGTCTTTAAAACATAGCCAATAGGAAAGGAAGCAACTAGTGCCACTGACTAAAAATGCCATGCACCACCAAAATAGGAATGAAACACTCTCAGTCACCAAAGCCCTTCCGTACAACAAGTCTCAAAACAATTGACAACTCACGAAAAATGAACTAAACATACACTATATTAGAGTCGAGAGGAGTATACAAACCTAAGACCCTTGACTAAAAACAAATAAAGTGTGGTCACTAGCTAAATGACAAGCCAAAGATTTAGATAATATATGTGAGCTAACGAGTTGATCTCCTCAGTTTTTTATCTTCCCTTAGATTGAACCCTAGAAAGAGTTAGATCTGTTTGGGTTTCTAGGACCAAGAGCTCCTCCACGCAATCTCATGTTCAATATAATGGAAGAGATGCAATAGTCCCTCATCTAGAAAAGGTCTTGTAATATCTTCCCCTCGAAAGATAGGAATTGAGGTCTTGCAGAGATTCCTGACCTTTTCTTGATGCAAGAGTCCCTCATCTCGAAGGGGTCCTGGAATGTCTTCCCTTCCAAAGATAAGCATTGATGTTTTGCAGAGATTCCCAACCTTTTCTCGATGCACTGCTTCATATTTTCCACCAAGTCCTAGCCCCCAAGGGTGGACTACCAATTAGTATTTTGATGAAAATCAAATAGATTTCCTGGACTACCTCTAACTCTCTTTTTCTTGGTTAAAAAATGGCAGTGAGAGAGGGATTTATTTGTGAAGTCAAATCATACTTGTGTGCAGGGAAATTTAACATTGTTGACCCCAAATCTAGTAGAGCAGAGCAAGTGGAAGAGCCCAAAGCAAAAAAGAAAACGAAATTTGTACCTCAAACCTTATGGGTATTCCTGTCGTGAATGCCCTAAGCTGCCAGAACCCATCTTGTAGAATAAAATTTGAAGCCCATATTTAGTTTTTGTTCCATGTCATCAAACTCCTGTTGAGTCCGATCATGGTAGTTTTGACCATTCTACGAAAAAATAATATCCATCGACAACACTTGTCAAACATTTGCAACAAGTCCAAATCCTAGAGCATTGCACGAACTCCATTTTATTCCTTCATCTTGGCAGATAATGTTGAAAACCACAAAGTGACCTGGATCGTTTCATTACACATAAGGAAATTTATACAAGAAGACATTTGTAAATTCTACAACGATTTGTGGACTATAATTTATTACTCACCTAAGCTAACTGGCTCTTCCTGTAGATTCTTGGTCGACTCCCATTGATGACTTGTCATCATATCAACAATAAAAAATGGTGTGATTAATATTCTAATAGATGACATATCACAAATTATAGTTATTTAGTCCTTGATCTTGGAAGATAAAATCTTAATTGGATATTATTATATCAAGCAGTTACCGAAAGGTGTGATGGGATAATTTTTGTTACAAGAAATTTAAATTTTCTCCTTTCTTTTTTGAGGAATTCAATTACACAATGGTATATAACTTCTGAGAAACATATATAACGCATGTGGGAAGTTGGAACTTTAAATATTCCTTTCAATATATTCCCTATTCTAATATCAGAATCATTACAAAGTGGGGAAGAACCGTTGCATCATGCATTGGAATTCATTTCCACTCATGTTGGTCAACATTCTTTTTTGTTGTTAGATCTGCTAGAATAGTATTGGCCAATATCCCTATGTATTTCCATTAGTGAGTTGATTAATATGAATCTTGTTGGTTGCTTTCCAATTCTTTGTATCACAACTTTTCTTTGAAATCGCATATTTCTTGATGATCATGAACGCTAGGTTACATTGAAAGCATGAAGTTGAAACGAGTTAACATGATGACAGAGAGTGGAACGGGGAATTTAATAAATCTCACTCATTTTTTTTTAGAATACATAGCTCATGTTCCCACATTCATTTCTTACTCCCGATTAATATGTTCAATATTGACATCTTGACTAGTCCATCATACTAGGTGCCTTCCTCTAGTTTCTTGAATAGTTGATGAATTTTTTTCTTTCTATTATTTATTCTTTTAAATTTGTGACTCTTGGCTATGATGTTGAATCCTTGGTCAGCCAGATTTGAGAGAAACTCTCATCTTCTTGGTGAATGTCTTCATATTGATGGGAACTATAATGCATCAAGTCATAGTCTACCAAATCTGAAAGAAACCCTGTCATTCTTGGTCTTCCTGGTTGGTGGTGCTCACGAGATAACTCTTATTATACTAATTTTTCTTCAAGGCATTGCGAGCATGGAGAGGGTTGTTGACTGCAGAAATAATCCATCATGGCTGATAGCCAACATTGGCTGGCCTGGATGCCGTCAACTATGAAATTCTCAAACTCTGCAGAAACTTGCACGAGTTTGACATTTATTACGACCAGACGATCTGTGGAACCTGGAGATGCGGTAGAGGTACGTTGGGTACAATATAGAATGAGACAATGATCATCCCTTTGGGTGAAGTGTGGAACAGTTAGAAAAATTAAAGCACATGGCGTTTTTAATCTTTATCCCCTGTCAAGACAATAAAATATGCAAGAAAAAGGTGTGTACGGTTTCCATTATCATTTAAAATCAAATTTATAGTTTAAATTAAAAAAATTCTAATATCAAATTATTTAATATAATTATGGAAATTTCTTCTCGTTGATTTTCTTCCTTCAATTT
>APFE030696116.1:196547-208691 GCA_000404065.3 Pinus taeda | reverse complement strand
CCAGTACATGTATCAAGTTCAGATCTGATTGTTGATGGTGAACAACGATCAGGCACTTGACAGGCTGAAATCATTCACTGGCGGCTCCAACTCGATCCAGACATTCCAGTGCCTGTTGATTCACTCATACAATGGAAGGGTATGTGGCAAACCCTGCACTGTGTGAAGCTCTAAACGAATTTAGAGAATGCTTAGTGGATATTGAAATTAATGAAGAAGTTTTAAGTTTTTTCCTTCAATGTTTGAAATCCCCGAATTATCATCCTAGCGTCTGTGAGTTACTTGTTGAAAGAATCGAGAAGGAGATTCAAGATTTAGATGAGCAGATCCAGTCTTATGATTTCCAAGACCCTAAAAGGTTTTTGGAAATCATTCCTCCATTGAAATAAGGAATCATAGATTTGTCTATAGAGGTTTATATTGACAATGTGCAGCTGGAAGTATGTCTTGCAGAGTTGGGGCAGCCAACAGAGACTGTCTTCCGTGATCCTATTGCGGCATATATGGACATGTTTTTCAGGTTGATTGACAAATCAGGCTGTCTTTTCCGTGACCAGGGTCAGTACGTGCATGAAGGGCTGCCAGCAATCATATTTGTGTCCTGGCGGAAGCATTCTCAAGCGGTTTCATTTTCAGGTTTACTTGAATGGCTAATTTGGCATTTTAGTATTACCTGATCTATTGTTTGTACAACAAAGTAGGGTAGCTTTGTAAATAAATAAGCAGCCATAAGGGCAGCATCTGGTTTTACTTTGCTTGAAGATTGTTTGAGTTCAGTTTCAGTTTGAAAATAAGTCAAGAGTTGTGTTGATGTTGACTCCATTGCCCAATGGGTAGAGGCACGGTCCGCTCTCCCAAAGTTCTACAGTTCTTGGCACCTCCACGGAGCGGCAGCTGCCATCCCAAATGGAGCCGATGTTAGACTCCGTCTCATGTCAGAGATTGATTCTTCTTCAAAACCCTGTTTTGAAGAAGAAATCATTAATGTATTGTTTTAGATTATGTAATTTATCTCCAGCTCTTCAAAAGGGAGCAGCTTCCTAAGCTCCTATCTCTGCAAAAGCACAAAGAAAACAAAGCATCATGTTGCAGGTCCAGATCTTGATCAAATATTCATAGCCTCATACACCCTTTCCTTTCCTCTGTTCATGGTATCAAGGTACATCATCATGGAATGAGCTCTGCTGTAGTTGTGGCGATTGCAGTGGTCATCTTGGTTATTCTATTTAGCATGCAGCATTATGGTACTTTCAAAGTTGGATGGTTATTTGCACCGGTAGTTTTCTTTTGGTTCCTATGCATTGGAAGTGTTGGAGCTTACAATATATGTAAGCATGATTCACATGTCTTGAAAGCTTTCTCTCCAGTTTATATAATGCAGTATTTTAGAAGAGGGAAAAAACATAGCTGGGCTTCTCTAGGAGGCATTATGCTTAGTATAACAGGTACAGAAGCGCTCTTTGCTAGGTGAAATCTCGAACGCTAACACTCCATACGAGAACTCATTTGAAGAAGGGCTGGAAAATCTGGAAAAAATTCTTGAAAGATGTAAACAGACACATGTCTCTTTCAGTACAGTGAAGTGCCACATGATGATGGAGGAAGGAATAGTTTTGGGACATTTTCTTTCAGCTACTAGAATTCGGATGGATCCAGCTAAGGTAAAGGTGATATTGCACTTTCCAATACCCAAAACACCCACACAGGTACGCAGCGTTATCGGTTGCGCTGGTTATTATAGGCACTTTATAGAAAATTTTGCTAAGATAGCACATCCACTTTTTCAATTGCTAACAAAAGATGCAGATTTTGTGTGGACAGATGATTGTGATGCAGCCTTTGTGAAGATCAAGGAACTTCTATAGAGCTCCGATCCTTTAAGGGCCAGACTGGACATTACCATTTCATATCCATGTTGATGCCTCTCAGACACCAGTTGGGGCAGTTTTGGGATAACAAGTAGACAAGGTGTCATATGAAGTTTACTATGTTAGTAAGAACTTGGCTCCTACCGAGTTAAACTACAAAGTGACTAAAAAAGAATTTCTTGTTTCCATCTATGCCATCAACAAGTTCCAACATTATATTACCAGGTATCCTACCTTTGTACACACTAATCACTCAACAATCAGGTATCTAATGAATAAACCCATTACTCATGGTTACTTCAAGAATTTGACATCACCATAGTAGATAAACGAGGAAAGGATAACGTGGTTGCTGATTTTCTGTCTATACTAGAAAATAATGTTGAAAGTACACCCATAGAAGATAGTTTTCCAGATGAACATTTTTTTGCAATTTCTGTTAACACTCTGTGGTATGCAGATATTTCTAACTATCTTGCTACAGGGAAGGTACCTCGTCACTTTTCATATAGGGAACAACAGAGAATTATTCATCATAGTACCCGATATTCATGGATGGTAGGATACCTTTTTCATACAGGGGCTGATCAACATATTCGGTGCTGCGTATTTGAGGATGATATTTATGAGATATTGAAGGCTACCCATGATGGCCCTTGTGGAGGGTATTTTGCAGATAAAAGAACAGGCTATAAGGTGTTGCAAATGGGATATTATTGGCCTTCTATTTTTCAGGATGCTTGAGGTTATGTACAAGGATGCGATAGTTGTCAATGCATGGGGTAGCCTGGAAAATCTAATGAAATGCCATTGCAGCCCGAGGTAGTCCTTAAGCCTTTTAAGAAGTGGGAAATTGACTTCGTTGGATCTTTTAACCCACCTTCTCATCAAAAGGTTCAAATTCTGGTCTGCACTGATTATGTGACTAAGTGGGTGGAAGCTAGAGTTGTTGCGAAAGCAATGGAACAGGTGATTTCAGATTTTCTTTTTGAAGGGATTTTTGCTCGATATGGTACTCCAAGGGAGATTGTTTCAGATGGAGGGGTGCAGTTCACATCCCACATGATAGCAAATATTATGCAGAAATATGGAGTCAAACACATGGTGACATCTCCATACCATCCCCAGGCGAATGGACAGGTAAAAAGTACAAACAAGGTATTGGAAAATATCTTGACAAAGAATGTAGAAAGCCATCGTTGGGATTGGTCTCAGAAACTTCCTGAAGCTCTCTGGGTATACATGACAACATGGTGGAACACAACCGAGTTTTCACCATTTGAGTTAGTTTATGGGAAATCCCCCTTGTTTCCCATAGAATTTGAGATCAGCACACTCAGAATAGCTTTGGAAGTATGATTGTACTTATCAGAGGCCTAGAAACACTAGATGGAACAACTAAATGAGTTAGATGAAATCCGTTAAATGGTTGTCCAGAAAACTACTGCTATCCAATAGCAGAGAATGAAGTGGCACGATAAATTTATCAAGAATAAGGTGTGTCATAAAGGAGATTGGGCACTACTCTATGACTCCCACTTTAAAGGTTTTAAAGGGAAGCTTCGCACTCACTGGATGGGACCCTATGAAGTGGACGTTGTGTTTGACAATGGAATAGTTAGATTGGTTACAATATATGATACTCTTACTTCCTTCTTAGTGAACAGACATCGTCTAAAATTATACCATTGTCCAACTTGTAGGGATGCCTTCATATATATATAAAATAATATGATGGTTGTTGGTGCGGAGAATGCTTCCTCTACATTCTCCTATAAAAAATTACATATATATATAAAATAATATGCTACTAATACTTACTTGTTTGTCTTTTTGCAGGAAGTACTATCGAAATACAAGGATGTGGAGCTGACAAATTTTCCAAGTAATAGTTGCTGCTAATATTTCTAGGAAATTTTCTAAGTGTCGAATGTTGTTACTCCTTGGGTGTTGTTACTCCATCGCTGCTGTTACTCTTGGAAAATTTTCTAAGTGTTAGATGTTGTTACTCCTTGGGCGTTGTTACCTCGTCGCTACTGTTACTCCTGGAAAATTTTCTAAGTGTCAGATGTTGTTACTCTGTTGCTACTGTTACTACTGGAAAATTTTTTAAGTGTCAGATGTTGTTACTTTGCCACAATTGTTACTCCGTCGCTACCATTACTCTGTCGTTGTTGTTACTTCGCCGATTGCTCTGTCATTACTCCACCATCGGGTAGGTCGCTAGGTACATCTCTGTTGACTTTTATGGATTCAATTAAAATATTCCATCATCGAGACATTTATGTGTCGTGGACGGCTACATTTAAGTTGGGGGTGTCGTCATAAGTGAACGATGACGTATTCAAAAACCACATTAATGACATATCATATATCATTATTAAACCTTGTGCGATCGGTACATTCATAAATCCCGTCATTTATTATAATCATTTTGATGCATTGGAATTTGAATTACATATATTCTGATAACCAATTAGTCTTTTCCAATTCATACGAATTAATTACCATAATCATTTCATCGCACTTACCATGATTCGCCATAATCCTTTGTGTTTTTCGAAAAATCATCGGCCACTTTCACCGACTTTTACCCCACGTTCCACCATGTTGCTACTATTACCATTGAATTGGTTGTTGTTACTCTCTCCCCAACAGTCGGTTGCTGTTGAGTATGGAGCATGATTGTTTAGAGGTCTTTGTTTCAGCCGGATGTATACCCCAGGAAGTTTGTACGGCCCCTCCCACAGGGGGGTGCGGGGGGGACTTGTCCCCCTCAAGGGGGTTCGGGGGGGCTGATCCCCCCCAGCTGGGGGGTCTGGGGACCAGCGGTCCCCCGGCGGGGGCTCAGGTGCAGTGCCCCTGAAGCTAAAAATAGATGCAAAATTGCCTTGTAAAAGTATAGTAATTTCTAGTCAATCTGGGTCGTTCATTGGGGGAAATATCTGACGGTAGCACTTATGTTTAGTTTAGGGTTTTTTGCCCTAGAAGGCAACCCCTCTCTTTGTATGAGGGCATTGTATTGTGAGGCTGTGATATAGATGTGTATTCTCTGAGTGAGAAGCAAAGAGGTGAGATTGTGAGAGAAAACAGAGGATATTACAGCGGATCTATTGTAGGTTGTGTCTACTCATTTTGCTGGATAATAGAAAGGAAGAACTGACTGTTTGGGGTGGACGTAGCCCAAACTGGGTGAACCACATATATCTGTGTCTCTCTTGTTTTATGCATTTTCTGTGTTTATATTTCTGCAATATTTTATGTGTTCCATTGCTCCTTAATATATAATTTTCTAACAGCTGCATCCAAGTGTTGTTACTATTTTTACAGCAATGGGTGGGTTGGCTATGCATCACAAGCCGAAGGATACCACCCCGATCCATAGCAATAGAGAGATGTGGCAAATTTTTATCAATGCAAGCTGGGATGTCTACTTTAACAGATTGCAGGGATTTGATGAGGGGATTACAGTGGAATTCGTACTCAATTTGAATGAGAACTGCTCTCGGGTCAGAGGGATAGAAATCCCTATCATAAAGCAAACTATTGCAAAAGTCAGTGGATTACCTCAACAAGGACAAAGCTAGTTTTCACGGAGAGCTCCCCTCCCGAAGTTCCCAGAATTATTTTTGCAGGTTAGCGAGAGCGTCGTTTAAAAAGGTTGGGGGTATGACTGGAATTCTTTGTCATATCCATGGGGCGATGTAGCAGGTTTTGTTATGAAATACATAATTTGTGAAGGACAGTTCACCACTATATTCAAGTATCATTTTAGGATCTTAGTTCATCTTCAATTTCCACAAGCAGAAGTCTTTTCTTTGAACATGCCCTTCTTTTTGCTAAAAAGCCTCCAATTGATGGCGCAGTCTGCTCAATATTTGCGACAAATCTTAGCAGTCATCATCAATCACAGGCTAGTTCGATTACTGGTCATGCATCCATTGACCCAATTTCAAATTCCTAGGGCGATATTTCAGGAATCAACAGAAGAGGAAGTAGTAGTTACTATAGATACTAGAGAAGGGGAGCCAGAGAGAATGGAAGAGGAACCAACATAGGAAGAATATCTAGACCAAGAAGAGCTTGAAGAGATGGAAGTGGAAGAGGAAGAACCGGAGTAAGAAAAGGAGCTTGAAACGAAAGAGACAGACAGTGCTACAGCCAAGGTTGTTACACAAGAACCAGCCTCGACTGTGGAACCAATTAAGGAGGAAATCATGGACACGATGGATGGGATTGATATGGTGATACAAGAACCCACTTTCATTAATGGGGTGCAAGGGGAAACAATGCCAGCATCACCTATTCAGGAAGCGTTGGATATGGGTGGTGGTGCCACACAAGAACCACAACCAACCCATCTGGTTCCGGAAAATTCGGAAAGAATGAGCCTTGAGGTTGACACTGCCCCACAAAAACTAGTGTCAACTGCAAGACAAGAATTAACACAGGGGGAGCCTCCGGCTATAATAGAATCATGGCTGGTGAAGGGAAGGAACTCGAGGTAGCAGACAGTGCTGGTATAGACCAGGAAGAGAACATCTTCCATTCTCCTTTTTGTGCCACCATACCAAGATGAGCAAGAGTGTCTCATTCTCCCCGACACTCAGAAAAGGAGGTTGTTGTTCCTCCCATTTTGAAGTTTGATGGTTCGGTAAAGGGTTCAGCCGCTGCTAATTTGTTGGATGTTGATTCTCAGTAAGGCCATGTTGAAGAATAAATTGAGAAGGAAAACCTTGCAGGAGAACGCGAACAACGAATCGTTGAAGAAGGCGTTGTTCAGATAACAGATGTCCCAGAGTCTATAAGGGAGGAAGAAGCGAATGCTTCCGAGAAAGGGGAACCAAGTAAGGGAAGACCAGTAGATGGACTGGTGGATACTCCTACAAGTAATCCACCACCTTCTGGACTAGCTGCAGGGCCAAATGAATTGATTGTTAAGCAGGAATGGATAGAAATGTGGGAGCAAAGGACGCTGCCCCTTAAAAGGAGATATCAGCTACAATTCAGAGACATGATGCAGTTGAAAATAGATGTTTGAAGGTTGAGAAGACAAGTGCATTAACTTGAGCCGCAAGTAAGAAAGTATAAGCGGCAGGCTAAGAAGCCTAAGGTTACGGTGGCCAAAGTAGCAACACAAATAGATGATGTGCCTACAACCTTTGTTGCCACCGAAACGGATTCTATCGAACACTTGTTCAACGACCGTGAATTCTTTTTAACATCTGAGATTCAAAATTTGAAATCCGTCGCGGCCCATTACAAGAATGAGGTCAAAAGGATCCAAGAACAATTATTCCAGGCTATCCTTGAGTATATAGAATGAGTGGACATATTACGACCGAGGTATGCAAAGCAGCAGCTCAAAGTGGAAAGATTGGAAGGACAATTACTAGAATTGAGAACAGACAAAGAAAAGATGTTCATCTTGGCATAACTGGTAATGACATGTCGCCCTCCTACTTCCAGTTATGCCCTGTTCCTTAATGAGCAATTTCTTTTCTTCTGTTTGGAAAGTATTAAGAAGGAGGTTAGTCATAAGATCAAGGATTTTGTACAGTTCCTCCATATACTGAGAATTCATGACATGATAACCTAGCATCTCATGTGTGAGATTTATATGCATGGATACTTCATAAGCATGGATCGAGAGTTTAACCCAGTCCCATATGTCAGGGACATTCATTTAAGGGCTCTTACCTCCTATAGTATCAACCAGATAAATAGGTAGAATACTTCTAATATGATTGAATTGAATCAAAACACGAAATCTCTTATGATAAGAGAGGAAAGCAAACAGTCTGTGACAACGTATAATAAGCATGCCACCTTCTTAGACATTCAGGGAAATACAGAATGGATGTTGAGGACACAAAAGTGGTGTATTGACCTTTGTGTAAAAAAAATAGTCACGTTCAAGATGAGGCCCTTGATAGTTGTCAGAAGAGGTGGATGATGTCACCTACAACTGTCCAAAACAGGGAACATTTTTGGGTGCCAAATTTTGCACGAGCACTAAAGTCAGGTGTCGAGATATGCGTCATGCATCCAAATATGTGGTTTCCGGTGGATGGGACTCCATTCAGGTTCCCCATCATTTGGTTGCCAGCAGAGCACTACATCCCAGCATAAGTATACCAAATGATTGGTGGAAGGATGTTATTCTCATAGAAGGATACAAGCCCCCAGGAATAGATATGGAAGATGAGTAGGATCTCGCCCAGCTCCACTCTGACTATAGCCATTCTAACCCAGACCTGTAGAAGTGGCGAGCTGCATGAGAACATGCAGAAGACTAGTTGGGGGGAGATGTTGGGCACCAAATCTGCCTATCTTTTCCTTACATTTTCACCTATCCTTTCATCCTTTTTGCACCAATGATATGCATTAATTGTGATAAACTCACAAGGTAAACCTCCCTTCTAGCATCTCTTGGAATATTTAATTGATGAAGTAAGGTCAGTGGGTTTTGCCTATGCAAACTACTAAACTTTGTTATTTCCGCATATTTCGGTGAACAGGTATCACATTCACATCTCACAATAGCAGTCCCATGTTTACAACAACTGTTCAACAACACTGCAACATCATAACCAACTCCCAGCTGCTCACATGCTTATTTCGGATATTTATTGTTCTCTCTCTCTCAGTAATTAGTTGTTGTTCTAACAATTGTATATTTTGGGCATTAGTTGCCAGATTTGGGGGAATATGTCTTTCCCATGTATTTGTATAAAAGGGGTTTCAATCCTGTGCAAAGGGGTAAGCCGTGCAGAGACAGACATTGTAACAATTCTTCATATATTAATTAAATGCGAGCAAGTTTGATGTTCTTCTCCTAGTTGTGAGTTGACGCAACCCTGATCAGGTGTTGCCTATTTTCTTTATGGGTGTTGTTTCTTTTGTTGTGTGATAATTTCTTATTGTTGTTATAGCTCTTTAATTAATTATTGTGAATTCCTTTTTAAGTTTTGTGATTTATTTCTAATTACTGTTACAATGATGCTTGATTCTTTAACTGTGAATCCTTGGTTTATGTTAGATTTTAACCTTGCCCCTGCATATACCTTGCGTGTTACCTTGAAAAACATATGCACCCGGATTGATAAATTAATGTGGAAAAAAAGGTGGAATAGTTTATTCACACTTGGACACCAACACCTATGATGGCATGTTTTGTGAAATATGTGAAATAATTTGAATAGACGTAATCATATTTTAAATTAAAATTCCAAACAACTAATGAAAGAAGTAGAGCATTGGTGCATACTATGAGAAACCATGAGAGGGGGAATTTGTAGTTGAGCTACCAACTCCCATAATTGTAGGAGGTGGCAGGGATATATACCAAATTGTCACACCCAAGGTATGGGAAAATTACCCATCCAAAAGCTTTTGATATTAACCCACAATTTTGAAAAAGATACCCATGAAATCTTGGCAAAAATAAAAACAATGTAGTGTTCTAATGTCCTAAGAGTAGGGATGCTCATAGATAAGTTTCAGGACCAAATCTAGATGAAAATTATGTCATTTTTTTTTTGTTTGATGGAAAAACCATGAGGATATCATAGATCCTTTTTTGGATTGAAAAAATAAAGGCTAAGTGTCCCAAACCTGAGTTTTAATATAAAGTTTTGGTTTTTGTTTCTTGTTGGGTGAGGCACATAGGCACTGAGAGGGGATGTCATCTAGATACTATTGGAGTATTGAAGGGATTCCCTTGTGCTATGCAGGTCAAATGAGAAACCGTTCATGGTTTTTATAGGCTCTTAGCTCTTTTGGATTTGAAAGGAACTTGTCAATTTCAAGTGGATGAATGAAAGTGGCCTTCATCCTTTCACCAATTGTAACCTACAAAAGAATTACTTTTTGGATTTTTTCTAGGTAGGGAACTAAGCACTAAGAAATGGAGGTCATTGAGGGACTAGTGGGAAATGACGGGGCTCCCTTTATGTTATGCAAGAGAGCTAAGAAACCACCCACAAGATATATACAAGCTCTGGGCTTAGTGGGATTCTAAGAGAACTTGTTGAATTTATATTAATGAAAGAGAGTTGCCTTCATGAATCCACCTTCTAATGAATATGAGAGAGATAGTCCCCACATGGCTTCATGGTCTAGCTTGGGAGTGGCCAACTCCAAATAATAGAGAAAAAAACTAGGCCTATGGTTAGGTTGAAAGTGGCTCACCCTTCATCAGTTGCAGGCAATCATTTATCTTAATCAAATAAGTATAGTTGTGGTTTGTAATTTTCCATGTAAATTATGTTAAATGAAATAGAAATGATGTTCTGGTTGTATAGTGTCTACGTGTTTCCTTCCAAGTTCTAAATGTGTTATGACAATGCATATGTGTGGTTATACAGATACATTTAGCATATTTAATAATCATAGGCCACTTGGTAAATTTATAATCTTTATTTATCTCTAATGAAATGGCTCTAAGAAACCTCTGAAACAAAATTTCATGGTTAGGAGGATAGGGGAAGGCTACACCTTAGCCTCTTAAACAACCATGATGGTTGGCTCAAAAGAGAAGAGTCATAGAGGGTCTTAAATCTAGATAAATATGTTGCAATATCCATGAAAAATGAGTCCTTGCTATGTCAATCAAGGACAAACAACTCAAATAAGTAATAAATCTAGGGCAAGAGAAAGGAAATTATCATTATGGGAATGGTTATACTCAGGTTGCAAGCCTTGGGAGATTGATATTGAATAATGTGAAGGTGTTGTTCACAAATTATTTGGAGGCCACATTAATTGTTATGGCCTCATTTATGTTTACTCTATGATAATTTATTATAGCTACTTTCATTAAAGAAAAATGATGTAACATGATCGTTAAATGTCTTTGGAAATTTTTATGGTATATCTTGTATATTATTTCACTTAGATATAATCTTAAGTTTGACTAGGTTGATGTATCTTTAGGGATTTAGGATAATGCTCAATGAGGTTAATCAATATTATGGCTTATGTTGATTACATGCCCCAATTCCCAAATTCATTATTATTTGAGGTTTCTGCATGGAGAGATTTTAATTGGTAATTATGTCAGATTTAAATGTAAAGGTGTGTTAAGTCATTCTCCCTCATCCAGTGGAAATACTACCTTCTTTCCATTTGTTTTTCATGGGTTGGTGTTATTCACTAAAGGAAATATGTCCACGTAAATTTCATATTTCTATCTTAGAAAAATTGGTGTGGAATTTACCTTTTATGAGATAAGCCTTTATTATCCCCTTTCTTACAAATAAGAATTACTTGCTTCTGCTAGGTCCCTATAATACTAGTGGATCCCCCTTATTGTTATTGTTAGTGTAGCCCCCATATTATTATTGTTGTGCACCATAGAAGCCCATTATTATTATTGTTTTGGCCTTACATTATTATTGTTATGTAGGCTCTAATTATATTGTGACCCCTTAGACTCCTATATATACCAAGGAGGTCTTCTCATTTGTATCATCCAATAATTGTTCATTTGAGTGATGTAAAGGAAGTTGCCTCCTAGAAGAGGCTATTTCTTAAAGCATTAATCTATCTTTTCTTTTTTTTTTCAGTTGGTTGCGTAACATTTTATTATTATAAGTGACAAGGATCCCATTTTCACTAGAATTTTTTTTACAGAATTATTTTCTTGTCTTGGTACTCAAATAGCTCATATCCCATCTTATCATCCTCAATCTAACGAGAAAAGTGAGATAGTGAACAAATGTTTGGAAGGATATCTTCATTTCTTTGTATCTAATGAACAAACAAAATGGTTCAAGTGGTTACCTCTGGTTGAATGGTGGTATAACACTTCCTTCCATACTCTAGCAAAAATGACCCCATTTTTGGCACTTTATGGATATCATCCACCATTCATCACATCATCTTTAATAGAAAATCTTAAGGTTCAAGCAGTGGCAGATCACATCAAGCATAAAAAAACAATTTGTCCAACTCTTAAATGATAACCTCACACTGACATAGAATCGAATGAAATAACAGGCAAATCAGCATCACAGTGAAAGAAGTTTTAATGTAGGCAACTAGGTATTTTTACGGCTACAACCATACAAACAAATGTCCCTCAAGCAAGCTAAGAATAATACTAAATTATCACCAAGTACTATGGTCCTTACAAGGTGTTGCAAAAGATTGGTATTATGTTATGAAACCAGCTCACAAAAAGATAGAAAAGAGAGATCAACGCCTTAGAATTTAGCCTCTTCGAGGGGGCAACCTCCTTTACATTACACAAATGAACAATTCTTGGATGATT